>JAVTVY010027985.1:0-100157 GCA_036873755.1 Hanleya hanleyi | reverse complement strand
TAGATTACCATCACAATACAGCAACTCACTCAGGACAATGCTACTAGACATGACAGATTAACATCACAATACAGCACAACTCAGGACAATGCTACTAGACATGATAGATTACCATCACAATACAGCAACTCACTCAGGACAATGCTACTAGACATGACAGACTAACATCACAATACAGCACACTCAGGACAATGCTATATTAGACATGATAGACTAACATCACAATACAGCAACTCAGGACAATGCTATATTAGACATGACAGACTAACATCACAATACAGCACACTCAGGACAATGCTACTAGACATGACAGACTAACATCACAATACAGCACACTCAGGACAATGCTATGTTAGACATGATAGACTAACATCACAATACAGCACAACTCAGGACAATGCTATATTAGACATGACAGACTAACATCACAATACAGCACACTCAGGACAACGCTATATTAGACATGATAGACTAACATCACAATACAGCAACTCAGGACAATGCTACTAGACATGATAGATTACCATCACAATACAGCAACTCACTCAGGACAATGCTACTAGACATGACAGACTAACATCACAATACAGCACAACTCAGGACAATGCTACTAGACATGATAGACTAACATCACAATACAGCACAACTCAGGACAATGCTATAGACATGACAGACTAACATCACAATACAGCACAACTCAAGACAATGCTATATTAGACATGACAGACTAACATCACAATACAGCACAACTCAGGACAATGCTATATTAGACATGACAGACTAACATCACAATACAGCATACTCAGGACAATGCTATATTAGACATGACAGACTAACATCACAATACAGCACAACCCAGGACAAGGCTATATTAGACATGATAAACTAACATCACAATACAGCACAACCCAGGACAAGGCTATAATAGACATGACAGACTAACATCACAATACAGCACAACCCAGGACAATGCTATATCAGACATGACAGACTAACATCACAATACAGCACAACTCAGGACAATGCTATATTAGACATGACAGACTAACATCAAAATACAGCACAACTCAGGACAATGCTATATTAGACATGACATGACAGACTAACATGACATCCTAGTACACATGATACACTAACATGGGCCTTTGAATGTGTTTACTACATGTTTGTATCAGCAAGTGTGTCGTTCTGACCTATGATCGTCTGGCTCGGAGGATGGAATGAAATTCAATAGAAAACTTTTTTCCTATGCCAGCTTCTTTCATCAGTTATTGGGCTTTCCATTGGATTTGTGATGTGTACATCTCATAAACCTTGACACAGTGCCAAAGTATTGGATTATGGCAGAAATTTTCTTGTGGTGTGCTAGCAGAAGAAGTGTTTTGCTACGACCTCTGTCTCTGAATGAAATAATTGGCAATGGTTTTTTTTAATTTCTCTGTGGACATAATGATCTCCAATTTATGAGAGTATGGCACAATGCCAGTAACAGACAATTGGTAACAGTACAGATTTCTGTTTTCTTCCATCAGCACAATCGATGATAGTTTGCCTTCATTATCATGGTATCCACTTTCTTGAAGTTATTACATAAACTGTAATGGTGTTCTTAGTCAGCAAAAATCAATACTTGATACTTAATGTAAAAAAGTGCTCGATGAATGCTCTTGTGAGCTGATTGTTGTGTTACATGTATTTGTAGGATTTCACGAGTTCTAAATGTTAAATCATCTCTACATACATGTAGATGTTGATTGTGGTCAGGGTGCATATTCAGTTTCCCCCTACTTCTCCTACCCTGACTCTCACCCTACTTTTCAAGGAAAATTCTATGGTTTGGTCCATTACTTCAATAATGTAACATTTCTTGTTTATACTGTTATACCATCTGAGCATGCAATAACGAATTAGATCTATGACAGAATATGTTAGGAATTATTGTAAACCAGTTTGTAACATTGTTTAAGACTCATATGTGAGATCTTAAATAATACTGCATAGTATAATCAACTCCAGGTAAATGCAATTCAAAGCGTGAGCTTTCAACCCTCTTGCCAGGGCCTTTATCAAGTGAACATAAAATAATTTGAAATTTATAATATATAAATGTCCAATATCTTGATAACTTTAAAGTCCAATAGAATTTGTTGTTGTTACAGTCCCTGTGGGATGGTGAAGAGACGTTAATGACCGGACCGCATTGACGGAAACGAAAAATCAAAGAAGCTCTTCTAATTATTTATAAAGAAGGACCACCCTGCTCTGAATAGAGATTGTGGTATTCAGGTTAACAATGTTTGGGACCAGCTAATAAAATTATTCTTGGAAGTATAGTTGCTTTGAACGGTGTCTGAACAATGAATCCTGCATGACGTCATCTTTTGATACCCAAGGGCATTGCGTCTCCTTTCTCTTTGTTACGTGTATAGAGTAAGACATCATGATGCCATTGCTGCTTTGTCTCAAGTTATCTGAAGTTACATTCGAAAGAAACATTATGCAGTCATGGGGACTGAACAACAAAAATTTTTATTGGACTTTAAAGTTCGATTTTTGTATAGTATAAATTTCAAATTATTTTATAGAGTCAGGTATTTTAAATTCATACCACATATGCATCTGGTGAAGAGTCAGAAGCCTATTGAAAATGACTGACCTTGACCTATTTTATCAAGGTCAAATTCTAGTATTTGCTATATTTTTTGAAGGATTAAAGCTAGGGTCTCCAAATTCATATTACAAATGCAACTGGTGACTAACTCAAAGCTTATTCCAGTTGACTGACCTTGACCTATTTTTTTTCAAGGTCATGTACTGTTTATTGTGATATAACATGAAGAAATATGGCTAGGCTTTCCAAATTAATACTATGTATACATCTGGCAATGGTTCAGAGGTTTACTGAAGATGACTGACCTTGACCTATTTTTCAAGGTAATATACTGTTTTCTATGGTATAACATAAAAGAATATAGCTAGGCTTTCCAAACTAATACTCTGTGTACATCTTGTGATGGTCCAGAGTTGTGCTGAAGATGACTGACCTTGACCTATATTATCCAGTTCAGATTCTATTTAGTACAATTTTTCATGAAGGATTATATCTACATTGTTCAATTTTATACTATTTATGCCTGTAAGTCTATTGAATATCACTGAACTTGGCCTATTTTCTGAAGGTCAAATTGTATATGTTAAGTCTTAAGATCTCTGAATTCATGTTCAATATGCAATTAAGTTAGAGTGGATCAGTAAATTGTTGAAGATAACTGATCTTGATCTATATTTCCAAGATCAAATTTCTTAATTTGATTATGAGCTATACAGAAGAGTATATTTAGAGCTACAAATTTGGTCATACATGTACTCTACCAGAAACTAAGCGTAAAAAATTCCCATCAATTAGAGCCTTGGTAAAAGCTGGTTTAACTTCCTATATATTTTGAAAATGAGATAACTACAGTCAACCTTACAGATCAGATTTTTTTTAACCTAGATGATATTGTCAAAGTTCTAAAAATACATCTTGTGCAATGCATGATTGCTGAGTGTAGACAATAACTGATAGCCGAGGGGTATTGGAGCCCATTGAGCTATTTTGTTCACTTGATAAAGGCTGTGGCAAGAGGGTCGAAAGCACATGCATTAATTGCATTTACGTGGAGTTAGTAGTATTATCAGTATGTAACAGTTAAGTTTGTTTTTTCAGGTGATGACACTGCTCAAGTGAGTAAAGCCTTGGCAAAGAAGAGTCATAATCTGTGGTATGAGGCACGGCTCACTTCCTGTAACCACGAGTCATATGACAAAGCCAAAAAAGTTTACGTCTACATTTCTCCTAAGGTAAGACTATTGGTCATCTTTTTGCTTCAAATTAGAATATTTTTCTGTGTTATAACTTGAATTACATGTATATATGACATTGTGATCAATGGTTAGATTAATATGCACTTGTTGTTTTTATGGAAGATTAACATCCTCAAGTATGTACATTGTTAATGATATAAATGTGTGTTTATTTGGTATAATTCTCAAGAAGTATTGCCTGTTAGTACATGTATTGTATTAAACTTTGTATTCTCATTTCATTTCCAGCAATTAACACTAAAGGAATTCTATTTCAAATTTATTGGAAAAAAACTCTTCACCTTCAGAGTTTGTCCTTCTACAAAGGTGAGTCACCTCGATTTCCCTTCTTATTGTTACATTGTCTATCAGTTTGAGTGGATTTATTCTCATACCCCAAATTTATTAATTTCACCTTATTCCACTCATCATGCTCTTAATTCCATATTTCCATAGTCTGACTTCCCAGTGTTGCTGTGAATTAATGAATTAGCTGATCCAGTTATTTTCCTCCATAGTAGTTCTTAAGATCCAAGTTTTCTCATGAATGCTTCATAATGAGGTAATTTTCAGTGATTTACCATTCTAGTCATTCACATCCGTGATTATTTGTTCACTGTTGAAATATGTTGTGATTTTCTGTAATAATTTAATGGACTGTGTTATGATCAGTTTCAGTTTAATGGTTACAATAACCATTACGAGGCACCAATGTTTACAATAGATGACGGATCACAACCTCCAGTAACACTAGCAGCCAAGGACAGGAACATCATTGCTGCTACTTTTACCAACTTTTTGCTCAAGAATATAGGTATGGTTACAGTGAAGAAGGATCAACTCTATAGCTGTAATACCCATCAACACTGAAGGGTTCTCTTACAGTGTCTACTTTGTCAATCATGTTACATACTCCTATTGATAATGTGACCAGTAGGTGATGCTAACAACTTTGTGCACTGATATTGGGAGAACATAGGACAGGAGCTATAGAAGAGGGTAGCAGTCATTGCAATTGAATATAGTAATTGGTTAAATTCATTCAAAGTTCTTATCTTGACAGCCTTAACAATTTCTCCCATTCAACTTTGTAATTGCTTTATCATGTTTATGGTGGAAGTTAATGTAGTTTACTTGAACTTTCTTATTTACTGAATCCCTACAATTGATCATTTCAGGTGGCTCAGAAACGTTTCAGGACAAACAAACCTTCTTCCAGCATGAAATCCGACAGTTACATCTGAAACGAAAACACAGTGCTTTATCTCTCAAAATAGACAGATCTAAACTTAGATACATTGTAAGTATTTTCATATTCAACCTTGAACAGTTTGAAAAATAACTTAATTTTAACCAGGACTCTCCTACCCCGATTCCCCCAGCCATTTTACATTGGAGAGCATCAGGTGCCCCTAAATCAACTCTGGCCTTCTAGAGATCTCTGAAATTCCAAGATAGAGTATGCCAAAAATGGAGAAGAGATGTTTTACACAAATAATCAGCACATTATAGTTTGTAAATGTTATGAATGACTCTACATTTCAGATCATTGTTATATGATCATGTGAGCAGGACTGTTAGTAAGAATCCAGATATTGTTATATGATCATGTGAGCAGGACTGTTAGTAAGAATCCAGATATTGTTATATGATCATGTGAGCAGGACTGTTAGTAAGAATCCAGATATTGTTATATCATCATGTCAGCAGGACTGTTAGTAAGAATCCAGATATTGTTATATGATCATGTCAGCAGGACTGTTAGTAAGAATCCAGATATTGTTATATCATCATGTCAGCAGGACTGTTAGTAAGAATCCAGATATTGTTATATCATCATGTGAGCAGGACTGTTAGTAAGAATCCAGATATTGTTATATCATCATGTCAGCAGGACTGTTAGTAAGAATCCAGATATTGTTATATCATCATGTCAGCAGGACTGTTTAGTAAGAATCCAGATATTGTTATATCATCATGTCAGCAGGACTGTTAGTAAGAATCCAGATATTGTTATATCATCATGTCAGCAGGACTGTTAGTAAGAATCCAGATATTGTTATATCATCATGTCAGCAGGACTGTTTAGTAAGAATCCAGATATTGTTACATGTATATCATCATGTGAGCAGGACTGTTAGTAAGAATCCAGATATTGTTATATCATCATGTCAGCAGGACTGTTAGTAAGAATCCAGATATTGTTATATCATCATGTCAGCAGGACTGTTTAGTAAGAATCCAGATATTGTTATATCATCATGTCATGCACTGTTTAGTAAGAACTCATATTGTTATATCATCATGTCAGCAGGACTGTTTAGTAAGAATCCAGATATTGTTATATCATCATGTCAGCAGGACTGTTTAGTAAGAATCCAGATATTGTTATATCATCATGTCAGCAGGACTGTTTAATAAGAATCCAGATATTGTTATATCATCATGTCAGCAGGACTGTTTAGTAAGAATCCAGATATTGTTATATCATCATGTCAGCAGGACTGTTTAGTAAGAATCCAGATATTGTTATATCATCATGTCAGCAGGACTGTTTAGTAAGAATCCAGATATTTTGCCAATTTTCTTCATTTTAGAGAGATCAATGTATCATGAACACAAAGCTCTGTTTATTTTCAGTCATATAAAGCCACAAAATCATTTGATCTCCAAGACTGGTGTAAAAACTTTGAGATTACATTTCAAGGGGAAGAAGGTAAATAAAGTAGAAATATTTGTAATTTACCATCCATACTACAGTCAATTACCCTCATTATAACGATTACACTTAATTCCAGATAAATCTGTGCATATAATGAATTTGCTGTTAAAATACTGTACATGTATATCTCAGTTTATGTACCAGCATTCAAGTACGTATTTGTATTTCTTTCTGATTCTAATTGGACATAATTTAAAGATGATTCCATATTATCTTTACTGCTTAGGTTTGGACTGGGGAGGATTAAGGAGGGAATGGTTTGAGATACTCTGTACTGATCTATTTGACCCTGGAGAGTCAGGATTGTTTGACAGATTTACAGAATCCTCACAAGGACTGGTGAGTCCTACACCTTCTTTGAATAAATGTGTTATGAGACTCAAAAGAAATTCACCGCTAGGAAATATTTAATTGGGATATGAGGAGAATGGCCTGAAATTCTGGCTGCGCTGGATTTGATCCTGTTTTACCACAATTATTTTCTGTTGCCTGATTGGATGAGACTCTGAAACTTGGTTTAGTGCATTAAATCCTTCATTATACACACTGTGTCATTCAACACACCTGTCGTACATGTCTTATCATAGTATAAAGGTAAACCCCATCATCCTGCTAATTTTGATGTTATTACACCTTCAAGGAGCAATACAGTCACATGATAAAGGGAGACAACTCTTCATCCGGACCGAGGGGAGATAATTGATGCTATCCACTTTAATTTTGAAGATCATCTATCATTACATGACAAAACCTTATATTACATTATAACTTCAATGAAATGTCTTCTCTTTTAAGGTTCATCCCAATCCAAAGAGGCCTGCTGAACTGAAACTGAAATATTATGAATTTGCTGGGAAAATTGTAGGAAAGTGTCTGTATGAAACTGCTCTAGGGGGGACCTACAAACAGTATGTCAAAGCCAGATTTAGTCGGTCATTTCTGGCACAGCTGATTGGACTCAGGGTCAACTATAAGGTGCGTGATGATAATGGATGAAATAATCAAGATATTTTCATTGGATATGTGTGATGTAATCAAAATATGTTAATTAGGATAAAAACTACTGTCATTTTTATGTAAACTAACTTTTTCAACATACCTGCAGTTCACATCTCTGCATTTAGAGATGCTCATCAGGATAGTTTATCATCACATATAACTATATAATTTCTTTATACCAAATTGCGATTGTCACATGACAGCCTAGTAGATACAGAAACAAGATCTAATTACCCTTGATTTGCTAGAATTTGAAGAATGAAAAGCTGAAACTTTTTGTTTTACATATTTGTTAATGAATTATTTCTTTCTATTGGCAGTATTTTGAGAGTGATGACCCCGAGTTGTACAAGACAAAGATCAAGTTTATAGAGGAGAACAGTGTGGAGGACTTAGATCTGTACTTTACTGAAGAGGAATATGATGACTCAGGACACCTGCTCAGGGTATCTATTATAATATATCTTAAATACGTGAATGTACTATACTGCCATGAGAGAATGTGGTTCCCCACTTCCCATCACATGTAAGCAATGCACATGAACCTAGAGACTTTCATACCTGAAATAGGAATTGAACATGAACAATTAACACGAAATTGTCAGTTTTTATTTATGTGCCAACTTCAATATCTGTCCAGTGAATTGATAAAATTTATTAGGCCATGTTGGCAGGTTGGGAACTGTCATTCACAGCTCAGGAACTGTCATTCACAGCCTGGGGACTCTTATTCAGAGCTTTCTCTTCTCAGTAGTGCGTCAGTCTCATGGCATCAGATTATATACCTCCTAATGTCAGATATACCCTCGGATTGCATTGGAGTTCAAAATGCCATGCACAGCTTTTCTATGCATGGCTCTCAGTCAATCAGCATTGTCCGTTACTAAATGGAGCGGTGTGGGACATGATGTCACAGCAGAAAGCAAGACATTGTATTGTTTGCTCTTGTGAAATTGTTGAGCTAACTTTTTCATTCTTCTATAAAATATACTGGCTACATTTTTCATCTTATTCATATGCATATATAAACCTTCCTGTGCCTGTCGAAGTCGATAAAGATGATTGCGCATGCGCACTGTGTTTTTTCATCGCAATGCAGTCAGAGGGTGTTACACCAATAGTTTAGGAGGTTACAAACACTGACAATGTTAGAATGTAGTATATAGACAAACTTGTTTTGGACATTTACTTGTCTGAGCCCATGAAGGTCATCAGCCATTAGCCTGGGGTCATACGATAAGAATCTTTGACCTCTGTTGTTGAAGACGTGGGTATAGCCACAGAAAGCAGAGTTGTCAATAGGGAGACTTATAAAATCAGATCGTTGGATCTCTAGATTGGATGCCATGATCATCTGAATTGTCATTTTCACATAATATTTTGTTTTATTCTTTAGCTGGTTGATTTGTTGCCGAATGGTTCCAAGCTTCCAGTGACCAATAGAAACAAACTACAATACCTGGATCTACTGGCTCAACATCGACTGACCAACAGCGTGAAGGATGAGGTGGATTACTTCCTGCGTGGTCTCAATGAACTCATCCCTGATAATCTACTTAGTATATTTGATGAGAATGAACTCGAGGTGAGATATATGTGGCATGACCTTATATCTAAGATATATGTGACATGACCTCATATCTTTAGACCTGACAACCATAAACTTATAATTACGTCAAATTCCATCACATGTACAATTGAATCTTGATGCTGTAGCTGATTGGTACTCTTTCAATATTGATGGCTTTAGCTGATTGGTACTTTTACTATATTGATGGCTTTTAGTTTTAATTGATTAATTAATTGTTGTCTAACTTGTAAGACTGTTGACAGTATTTTGCATCATAGCATAATGTAACTTACAGAAGTCCAACTTTTACCATCACAGCCATATTGTCCTCTTTACTGGTTGAATGAAGAATCAAATACATTCATGGCACAATCAGTTATGATTTGAAGTAAACTGAATTTTGCGACTTTCTCCTCAGCTGTTGATGTGTGGTACAGGCAATTACAGTATAGCTGATTTCAAAGTCCATCACGCCGTGTGTGGGTCATCTCCTGCCTTTCTCAAGGTATATATTTAAAATAGCATAATTTCAGTGAAATAAATTTTTAGTGCGGCGGGGCAAAAGATAGAAACAGTGCTGCAAATAGGCTGTTATTAACAGCCAGTAGAGGATATATTTTACCATGGTATGAGACTATTACATGAACATCTGACATACTTCATGTAGTTGTGAGCTTCTGATATCCAGATGATACCTGGCCTGTGTTATAGTAGTCAAATGCATTCACAGGCTTTATTTTTTCAAAATCTGGTGTGAACCATCTACCGTATGCATGATTTTTTGCGTACGTAACCGATCGTTCGGTTATGCACCAATTTCACTGCATAACCGATCAGTAGTCTCTGTGGGACTGGCTGATTTTTTAATGCCACTGTGTCCAGCTGGTCCGATCGAAATGATGTCAGAAAATGAACTGTGTCAAAACAAGTCATCAATAAACAAAAATCAAAGTACTTAAAGTACTGATGTCGGAGTTTACTTGCATCAGAGGGTTTATTAGTCCCATATTTGTGATTATTTAAGGGAGGAAAGGTGGCCAAACTTTCATTTTAATCAAAAGGATCTGAAATGGACCATTTTGTACAGCCTTCATGCTGAATTATAAGACACGAGATAATGAAGGGCTGCAGATGCACAATAACGGATTTATGGCACACCAAAGTGGGTACCGGTACATTGGCTTATCTTCGTATTTTTATGCACTTTTCGGGGCATTACCTCAGATTTTTTCGCAAAGAGTTTTAAGCTGTTTATCTTCCATCAAGCCCACGTGAACGGTGACTTTGTGTTGAATACGATTTGCGTAACTCCTAAACCTGAAAGAGCGTTTGCGTGATAAAAATAAGGACTGCATTTGAGTATAATCAGGTTGGTTTTCTTTTCTTCAAAAATTTCGAGGCAGAATAATGTTATGTTGACAGGTGCTTGATTGGTTCTGGACCATCGTGGCAAGCTTCACAGAGGAACAGATGGCTCGACTACTGCAGTTCACCACAGGCAGCTCACTGCTGCCCCCGGGTGGCTTTTCTGAACTGAACCCTAAAGTACAACTGACTGCTGCGTTATCTTACAGAACTCTGCCCACTGCACACACATGGTAAGCTTCCATTATCGAGTCCCGATTTAACCCCAAAGGGAAAAGGAAATTAAAATATGAAGTAAACTCAAGTTCCAAGATTCTTTCTTGTGTGAAACTTAATCATGATATTATAATATTTTTATTCCCTGCTGGACTCCAGGTAGGAATATAAAATCGCTGTCTGTTCTGTTTGCGCGCATGGATGTGTCACAAATTTTTGTTAGCACAATAACTTGGGAAAATAGCTCTCACGCTATTGACATTGATGTCAAAGGTCAAGGTCACAGCACCTCGAAACTAAATTCACATCACCCAATTTGTATTTTGAGTTATGATTGGCAAACATCTTAAATATTTACAAGTGTGAATTTGGAGAGACATGTTTATGTTTAGGTCAAAGTTCAAGGTCAAGCTCTCCGATGTATGTACTTGGGTAGGGGAAGGTTGCTGGTAGCATATATTCGTGTATAAGGAGCAGGGAGTCCACAAAATCAGGATTTTTTGTGTACATACTATATTGATGATTCCTTATATAGATGTGAACTGTCATGTTCTTATCCCTCAGCCTCAGGCCTGCTGTCCGCTCCAGGATGTGGGGTAAAAACATGATGGGATGCATACATCCGAGCAATTCCTACATTGTCATTAAAATCTGATTTAAAACATGGAGGCAATACTGATGATTGTAAATCATTAAGACTCATGAATCTTTAGTGTAACACTTGATAAGTACTAATAGCCCCTCTAGGTCCATCCTACTGAAGATAAGTACTAATAGCCCCTCTAGGTCCATCCTATTGAAGATATGGTGGCCGAGTGATCTAACTATTTCACTGGGGACCACTAGCCTCACACTGGTGCATGTGAGAAAGTTTACAATTATCTGCTGATGGGCAGTGTTTCTGTCCAGGTACCCCGGCTTCCTCCACCAACCAAACTGGTTGTCATCATACAAGTGAAATAACATTAAAGTGTGACATTAAAACCAAATACCCCCCGCCCGCATTGAAAAGTGCTAATAGCCCCTCTGTGTCCATCCTATTGAAGATAAGTGCTACTAGCCCCTCTGTGTCCATCCTATTGAAGATAAGTGCTAATACCTATGTCCATTTTGTTGAAGATAAGTGCTGATAGCTCCTCTGTGTCCATCATATTGAAGATAAGTACTAATAGCTTCTCTATGTCCATCATATTCAAGATAAGTACCAATAGCCCTCTATGTCCAGGGGTTGGTGGGTACCAGTGGCACGGGTTCCTGCATCTTCACCACGTCAATGTTTCTATTTGTGAGCCAAAGGCGAACCCTTGACCAACTTGCATAGCAAACCGCGTTCCGCCCACACACTCCAGTTACGTGACCTAGAAAAACTGCGCTGGTGGTAAAATACGTTTGGGTTTTACTTTCGCTGCTAAACTATTCGCTGATACCGAATGTAAAATATTTAATCCAAGCACGCATAACAATAAAATATTAATGGATAGACCAGTGAAATTTTATAGAAATCCGTGCGTTTCAACCCAATTCAAGTCCTTCAGTGGGAAGGTGAGGTCGGATACACTGACCGCCTCTAAAGCTTCGGTGTTTTCTACATTTGCCGGGCTTGTTGGATGTTTGATGGTAGATGAATGGAGATGAATGAGTTTATTTTCTCTTCAAATAGATTTTGTTTTAAACTATGTTTCCTTATATTTATTAATGTTCATGGTTGTTGAAAAGGTGCATGTTCTTCTGCACTGGGTATCGCACAAGCTATCTACTATGGTGTTTTCGATCTGTTGTCATGGTCGCGGTGCTTAAGTGATCTGATTGGTCAATATGTACAGGATGCCGCTGTGTGTCGTTGATCGCGATACATTGCCCAAGCGGACCAGCGGTTATATCTATCATAGAGATAGAGATACCCCTGGTTTTAGTGAGGATGGGGTTCCTGTTGCTTCAAGGTATTTTGCTGAGAAACAACAGGAACTTGATAATGTGATGTCTAGCACTGTAATCACTTGTCTTTATTGCACCATGTGAAGCGTGCTGTCTGTGTCTTGTGCGCTAGGGTGGACGAAGGGTGTCTGGTTCCATGCTGTTTCAAAGATTTCTTCTTTGAAGCAGCAGCACGCAATTTAGCTGGGTGGTGCTTAGTTGGTTAGTCGCAATATGGCTGAAATCGTGTTGAAAGCCACGTTAAATCCTATTCACTCACTCACCCCTATGTCCATAGTAATAGCCCTTCTGTATCCATCCTACTGATCGATAAGTACTAATAGCCCCTCTCATACCCATTCCATGGAGATAAGTACAAATAGCCCCTCTTATGCCCATTCTGTGGAGATAAATACTAATAGCCTCTCTATGTCCATCCTATTGAAGATAAGTACTAATAGCCTCTCTATGTCCATCCTATTGAAGATAAGTACTAATAGCCTCTCTATGTCCATCCTTTTGAAGTAAGTACTAATAGCCCCTGTAGGTCCATCCTACAGGAACATAAGTACTAATAGCCCCACTATGTCCATCCTATATTGTAGATAAGTACTAATAGCCTATGTCCATGCCATTGAAGATAAGCACTAATAGCCCCTCTATGTCCATCCTATTTAAGATGAGTACTAATAGCCTACGAATCCGGGTATGCAGTTCGGGGTAATAAATTCTCCACTATCTGGCTGGTTTTCATAAACTGATAAGGCATCGACCGGGTGTGGAGAGTTCAAGTGCGGTGTAATGCACCATTGGTTGTTGAGAATAGTCCCAAAATAGAAACCATGTGTTTGTGATGATGTAGACGAAGAAATCTGTAGTTAATCGAAGGATCAAATCAACTGATTCTGATACATTAAACCAGAAAAGTTTTAAGTTTTCCAGATATTGAACGCTGGGCACCATATAGTTATTTTGGGTCGAATGGGTTCAGGAACAAAAACCTGCCTATGGACCGTTCACGGTGTTTTCGGTCTGTTCAACGCACAGTGGCTTGGTTTAAGCAGTGGGTGTCTTCATTGTTGTTGTTGTTAATTTTTATTCTTTTTCATCAAGAATATAATTATTTCCCACCTTTTCATATACCACAATGATAGTGGATATCATGAAAATGCTTTTTATTCGACCTACACCAATATTATAGATAAAGATATAGTAGAGGAGGGGTATGTAGATCGGTGTAGGTCATATAGAAAGCATTTTATGATATCCATTGGCATTGTGGAAAATGAAAAAGTGAGAAATAATTATATTCTTGATAAAAAAAAATAAAACAATATTAACATCCACTGCTAACCAAGCCATTGTGTAATAGCCCCTCTATGTCCATCCTATTGAAGATAATTAGCCCCTCTATATCCATACTACTGCAGATAAGTACTAATAGACCCTCTATGTCCATCGTAAGACAATTATTAATAGCTGCTCTATGTCCAACCTAAGATAAGTACTTATATCCCCTCTATGTCCACTGTATAGAAGATAATTACTAGTAGTCCCTCTATGTCCATCCTATTCAAGATAACTACAAATATGCTTCTTTGTTTTCAGCTTTAACCAGCTGTGTTTGCCGGACTATGACAGCATTGAACAGTTTCACAAGGCTATACTACTGGCCATCAATGAAGGAAATCAAGGATTTGGGCTGGTATGATGAACCCTAGATCATGGTCCTCTAGAAGTGTGTCAAAGTGTATAAATGAATGAACAGATCTGTGCCTTTCATGTGAACATAAAATGTGAATATACTTTAAACATCTTGCGTTGAACATGGCTCGGATGTACTTTGTTCTTGTGGGACAAAAAGATGCCAAAAGTTCTGTGTATCAAAATGCAGAGTTATTTTCCCAGGGACAGACTTCATTCTGGCAATAAAGGTCTCAATGTACTTAATAATGCAAAACTAATGATTATGATTAAATCTTAAAATATGTTCATATGTACATCTCTTGTAACTACAGCTTACATCTGGTATGTTGACAGTTATGTGTATGGATGTATAAATGTATATGAAAGACGTGATAACCAGCCTTGTATGAAATGGAATGATTTTACATACAGATAATAGAGTGAAAATGAGGATCTTCATCTCATTGCCATCCTAATCCACATACACCTGTTCAGTCAGATTTTGTGACCATTTTACCGCACCTGCCTGATCTATTTATTAGTTACATGTTACCACTAAATTCACCATTTAACCTGGCTGAAAACTTCTGAATCCATCATCAAATTATAAGCTTTCCAATACTGTAACTTTGATGTAGTCTATTTGAAAGATGAACAAGGGCAGCTGATCAAATTATATTGCATATATGGCATGGAATGAGAAATCAAAATGATCAAAATCACAGTGAATCAACTTGTAACACTTCCCATCAATTTGAACATGAAGCACTACTGACTTCTCCGAAGACCAGAATTGCACAATGATGCCAGCTAGCTGCTTTACGTTACTTGAGGTGCATGGCACTTGGAACTTTTGCAACCAAACATTCATAGAGAAATTGAATTTCTTTGGATAATTCTGGGTCATTTATCTAAAATTAAGAAGAAATATTTGCTTTTCTGAATAGTTATGGGTTAAATTTATTTAATCCGACTGATATCAAGTTCCCAGATAAAAATTTGTTTCACTTATTAGCCCAAAAACCTATGAATCTCTGAAACTACCATTGATGGACACCCTAAAAACAAAATCCTCGCACCCTTACAGGGCCAAGAGTAAGAATAACATTCTGTTGCTAACATCTTGAGGTTAATATTTGCAGATGTATATTTACGGATAAGTTTTCATGGTGTGGTCTGAAATGATTGGATTATATTATAGAGCCTGTCTGTATGTTTATCAACTCCAGTATCATTTCTGAGGAGAGATTGACTTGCCCGTACTGTACATCATGGTGGTGTGTGATCATGAAAAGCAGCATTAACTGCCATGATCTGACCACTTTGGTCACATATATTTGAATAGGTTAGGAATAACAAGGACAAAAATATACCAGTACACATTCCAGTTTCTGATGGTCTTTGATCCCTGTCGCTAATAAATTACCTAATGGTTTTTTTTTGTCTGGACCTCTAATGTTGGACTTGCCACATTTTTTTGTTGGTGGTTTTATATATTATTATATGTATGTACTTTTTTGCTGTTTTGACACTGTAAAATTGTGCTGTGATCTGTTTTTTCAGCGACCGTACCTCAGATTTGCAGCTTATCTCCTATATTTGTAACTGAGCATGTTATTTACACTTGATCCATATGATGTAATTTCATTTGAAAGTTTTGTTATTGATCTACCACCTATACCAGTTTGTTGGTTTGTTTAACAATCAAAACTAGATGATCAACAGTTTATTGCGAAAATGATTGTAATTACTGATCAGCTGATAATTCAACAGTTTTTACCAAACTTACATCACATATACATTTGGTCTTAGAGCAGAAGCCTATTGAAAATCAGTTAGATTGGCCTCTTTTTTTTCTGTAACACGGAGTCAAATTTGTCACCATCTGCTTATTACCGGTACCACAATATTTCAATTATGACAACGCCTAGGCTTACTGAACTTTAACTGATCAGACATCTGGTCATGGACTGCGGTCACAGTTGTCTTGGGGTATTGTCTTAATTGCGTACATCCGTCCGTCCATCTCGGTTTTCTTTTTACCATCATATCTCAAGAATGAGTATGCCTCAATTACCTTCAAGTGTACAATGTACATGCATGTGGTCATGAAACCGAGTATGTCGAAAATAATCAGTGAGATGGACCCATAGTTTTCTGGTTTACCAGGTCTAACCCTCAATTTTGCCACCGATAGATTCTTAAAGTGAACGTAAAGGCTGAGGCAACATGCACTCTGTGGGAAAGAACTACAATGAAAGTATCAAACAGCAGCAACAAATATTTTTGGGGATTTTTTTGCACCGAGTAGGAACGAAATTATCTCTGTTGTATTATTGTTTCCCGGCAGCAGCCATGTTGGCTATCTCACCTCAGAGCAGTGACGTCGTATCACCTTGGGAGCTCTCTACTTTGTGGAGTTAGAAAGCGCAGTAAGCATGTAAACATGTTATCGAAGACCCAGATTTCGACACTTCGTATAATATGCCTATCTCGCAGTGTCTCTGTCCCGCCAAACGGTAATAAAATTATTTTTACCTCACTTAAAAGTTTAGAACTTCCACACTCTGACGTTTCTGAATCGATGTTGTTGATCTCGGTGTCTTTGATCTACGATGCGACAATTCTGTTGGGATTGCATCTTCTTTAATTTCCTTCGCCTCCTGGCTCTCCTGCTGGGCGTCAACATCAGCCTTCCGTAGAGGTCAGGTTGGAAACATTCGGCTTTAAAATAGACCGAAAACAGCACAGATTTCTCGGTTGGAGTACAGTCTAGTCTGCCGATGTTGTGCAGCCACTGTTTGAGTCCCGGCTTCCCTAACGGGAATCTGTGTAATGATAACTTATCCGACTGTAGCGGTAGCAGAGGAGAACCCGAGACGGATGTATTGTGCTTGCCATCACTGCGCCCTGACAAGTTTCAGCTCGGTAAACACTTGCTGGAGATACGCAACACATTCAAAATACGATTGAAACAACCGAGTCCCCCACCTCCGCCATTACAATTCGTGTTACAGCAAAGCCACAAGAAAGTGATACTACGTCACAGGAAAATATCACGTGCTACAAGGAAGCGTTTTCATTGGCGCAAGGCTACTAAATAGGCAAACATGGCCGACCCCAGTCGATTGTTGCACCAGTCAATTATTCCGGTGTTTGGAATTATTTTTTCGGAAGAGAAAAAATCACAAAAAATATTTGTTGCTGCCAACTGATACTTTTAATATAGTTCTTCCACATCGCGTGTATGTTGTCACAGCCTTTACGTTCACTTTAATAAACAGTACCCTACTGAAATACTGTGGCAGAGGGCTTCGTATTGAAATACTCGCACGGTCGTGGGGTTCACATGTACTCCCAACATTCCCAAGGCTGAGGAGTTTTGCAGGGTTCATGTTCTCTCCTGCAAGATAGAGTTGCACTCTGGCTGATTGGCGGATGTTCTGCTTGATGAATCTTGTAAACATTAGCTGTTTGAAGTTCTCCATCAAATGGTCTATTACATTTTATGGAATGCTGACATTTTTATTGAACCAGCTTTTAATGTGTTAATGTTCTTTTTTTTAGCATCATGCTCTGGGAATGTGTTGATGAATAGCTGTAGAATATTATTTTAGAATATTTTGCAACATAATTTCAAATGCCCGATTATTTTGAAGGCATTCATGAATTCCATGAAATACCATATATATATATACAGCCAACTGTCTCGTTGATGTTTGCATAGTCATATTATATAATATGAGTTTACCTTATGAAGTAATACTTCTTCAAATAATAATTAGTGGCGCATTTGAGACTAATCAAGTTTATTGGTCATAAGCCGCTTAATGGTTCATCATGTGAACTGGAAGTTCAATAAATGGTTACAGGTATATTACAGTTTATAATAGACTGAGGAGTCCATGAACCCTCCATTTCACTTCACTTCACCTGACAAAGCAGATATCTACTATCTGTCAAAGCTTGTGATGACCAGTAAACTTAAAGGTGCCGCCCTTTCATTTATACTAGAACACAGTTACCCCCTGATTTGTAAATCATTCTTCAGGTCCAGTCTACATGTTCTACATGAAATATGTATATTTTGTTAATTTTACTCTCTGGAACAGAAGTATTATTATGACTTACCCTAAGATATGTTTCGTGTTGTTACAAACTGTTAGGATTTCAGCATGGCAAAGGACTGAAGTTATTCTATACCATGCCTTGGGTACCGTACCTAATTCTGTTGTGTGATATACGATGTTACAGACTAATATATTTGATTGATATGTCAGTGGGGACATCTATGTACCAGTTTTCTATTGGATCCAAGCATTAAACCTTCATTGTTCTCTCAATGTGCTCTCTCTTGTTTTCCTGCTGCAGAAATCAGCTGATAAATGGTTCTTGTAGCATCTCAAGACAGAATAATGAAGGTTACCCGCTTGGCCTCAATAGAAAAGTGCAGCTTAAATGATCCCTGGAGCATAGATATAATATTGTAAACTTGACGAGTCTATAGCACAGACAATTTAACGTTTTACTCTCATCATGAGGAATGTATACATGGACCATATATGTCACAATTTGTAAATGCCATCATACACATTTCATGATCAACTCTCACAAGTATTTATCCATCTATAATATGCTTTTTGTGAACACACTTGTGATATTTTTCGCCACAAATTGAATAAACTATTGTTGTTCATAAACAGGACTTTGACCTTCTCAATACCAGATGTGCTTCAAGATTATATTACTTAGATTAGTTGCTGCTGTTTGTAGTTGGATGTTGATAGCTTGTAGTGCTGGGATAACAAGCCCTCTAGAGGAGTTACTGCTGTTTGTAGTTGGATGTTTATAGCTTGTAAGGCTGGGATAACAAGTCCAATGAAAGATTTCCTGTCATCTGTAGTTGGATGTTGATCACTTGTAGTGCTGAGATAACCATTCTAGGTAAACTCTTTGATCTTTACAGTTTATCACGCACACTGTGCACATAGGTTTCAGGATATGTTTAAATATTAGTCCACATGCTACCGTGTGTAATTACTGTGGGCATGATTTTGAAATTGTTCCACCAAGCTAGCCATCTGATTGGCTAACAAATGTAGTTTCAAATTCGCACGGGATTTATATAGCACTGAAGTCAGATATAATATTCTGTGATATTATATCTGAGTTTACAGAGATTGTGAGATAACAATTCTGGAGGAGATACTGTTTGTAGTTGGATGTTGATAGCTTGTAGTGTGGACATAACAAGCCATATTGAGGAGTTACTGCAGTTAGGGTTTTGATAGCTTGTAAGGCTAGGATAACAAGCCAGGATACCGATAGGTTGTAGTGCTGGAATAAGCCCTAAGCCATTTGTTTCTGCCATTTCTAGCTGGATGTTGATAGCTTGTAATGCTGGGGCAACAAGCCCTATGAAGAAGTTCTTGCCAATTGTAGTTGGATGTTGATAGCTTGTAGTGCTGGGATAACAAGCCCTCTGGAGGAGTTATTGCTGTTTGTAGTTGGATGTTGATCGCTGTTTGTACCCTTACTGCTTTGAGGTGTACTTGAGGTGTAGTTGAGGTGTACCTGTGAGGTGTACCCTCCGATATTATGAGGTGTATTTGAGGAGTAGATGAGGTGTAGTTGAGGAGTAGATGAGGTGTAGTTGAGGAGTATCGAAATATGCAAATTAGTACACCTCAGTGAGGTGTACACCTCCGTGAGGTGTACACCTCAGGTGAGGTGTACACCTCAGGTGAGGTGTACCCCTCAGGTGAGGTACTAACTGAGGTGTACTTGAGGCATATCCAATTTTGAAAAATGTATTCATACCTCCCATTGAAAATAGGTACCAGGCATATTTGTATTCTCATTTTTTAGTGAACACCGCTCAGTAGATGGATCCCCATCCTCCTCCTACAATAACTTTGCTGCAGCATTTTTCGCTACAAAGCCTACAACTAACATATGAGCAGCCAAACTTGAAAGTAGGGGAAGGTGACCATGTATGTCAGAAAATGGTAGCACCACACTTATAAAGGAGCTTCAACATTGGCTCAGAAGTGCCCCAATTGCCACACAGAGGATTCCAATGCAAAAGCATACAACTGACCAATGTATTTGGGAAGTGACAGTTAACACATGAGCAGTGTGACTAACGTCACAGGACCTACGAAGTACAGTAGGCATTAGGACTCGAACGCGAACTGAACTCTTGGAAATCCCCACCCCCAGTTGAAATCCTGCCTATATTAAGATGGGCACCGCCCAAGTCAGAATCGCCACTGATTTTCATCAAAAATCACCAGAAATTTCCATCAAAAATAGGTCAGCTCAGAACTTGTTGGTAACAGTCTCCTAATGCGCCTTCATTCCAAAATAAATAACGATCACCGATTTAATTTTACATTTTTTTTTTAAAGGAAACAGATTGAATAATATAGGTTCACTAGATTTCAAGCTTTACGTGTGAAAATACATCTACATCTCTTTAGTGGTTTTTAGTGCCCTTGTCCAGGATCAAAACAACTTTTTAAATCACATTATTTTCCCAACAATACACCAAATTTTTATATATAGTACTATAGTATAGAAAGGTAGCATTTATGTAGTTTACGGTAATTCAACTCGAGACCAACACCTTCTATGCACAAGATAATAATGATTCTATGTGATTCTCCTGAGCATAACCGGTACAAAGACGAATAAATAGCGTCTCTACATCACGTTGTTATCTAGATATATGAGACAACACATTTTGGGTATCGGCAATCTGATGAATGTACTATTCCGGTTTCCTTGTTTCACATTATATTCTATGGCAGTTGATCGGTGATTTTCTTTATGATAAACGTTAAACCACCTCAGCTTCGTTGTGCAAACAGCGCTGAATTTTTGAGGGTATATGCAGTAGGGTATTTTTAGCCGGAGAGTAACTGATAGGCCTAGTCATTAAATGCGATAAAACGCTGGAGCAAAACGGACCACAGTTTTCTTGGCAATGATGACATGTTTGGATGTGAAACAGGATACACGTTACAGGCTACAGCTTACATATATATAACAATATACTGAAGTGTTAATTATAAATCTAATTTTAATCAGAATTATTTCAGATCAGAACTTGCTGGTAACAATGCCCTAATGCACGTTCATGCCAAAAATCAAGGTTCTAATGTCAACGGTTCTCCTTATTTTGCCGACGAAAGGATTCGGATGGACTGACTCACTCACTCATTACCGGACAATTTGCGATCTGTAGCCTACTTCGTAGGAATATCCATTTTGGAAATATATCTGGATGGTTGACAACATATCCACAGGTGCCAAAGTTTGCATGAGATTAACAATAGTTTCTCTGTAAATTATACAACAGTGCCCATTAACTGATTGCTATGATAATTTGAAGAGAAGAATGTTACAGCAGGTTTTAGTTTGATGTATTAGTGTCCTGGTGTCAAAATAATAATAAAAATAAAATAAAAATTGAGTTTACATAACATTTTTCATGTTGTTTAGAAGTTCAGGAGGTGTACTTGAGGTGTACGTAGGTAATTTAAAAGTGAGGTACATGTTTTTTTGACAAAGTCAATGAGGTGTACTTGAGGTGTAGGTAAATTAAAGTAACATTCATGCCAGAATGATGATCCAGCATAGACATGTAAAGAAAAAATTAAATTTAATGCCATGTTCAGCAATATGTTGTCTATTTAGCAAGTATGTGTTTTTTTATCATTTAGAAAGTGATCGTATAACAGTATTTTCACGGGGCGATGTAGGCCCGTAGGGACTAATGGTCCTGTATTGTAGTCAGAAAAAATTGAGCAACGGCTCTGTGTCTTGATAACACAGCAAAAGATAGAGTTCTTACACAACAAGAAAGAGGTCTGAAACTTCCTTCTTTAGATTGTCCAGGTTTCTGTGTTTTTAATGTTCGTGTATAGTTGCAGGTCTGATATGTTTAAGTTACATTTCCATTTTTCTAATTTTATGCGTGTTTTCGTTCATTTTCCAGTGGCACTACTTTCGTGCTCAAAATATGTCGTCTGCTAAACCACAGATTTTGAGAGGCGCATGTTGAGTGATTTTGTGGGACTAACTCATTCTCATTAGAAAGCGTGTTTGGGCAGTAATTTAGTATTAAATAATACCAGTATAAGTGTAATTCATTGTAGAAAACAATGGGATATTTCACTTTGCCTGTATTCATTTACATTTTCATGAAATATGTGTGTTGAGTTACAGTTTGGAATTTTCGCCATTTAAGCTTACCCCTCAAGACCCTCTGCATTATCTTTTTATGGTAAGTTTCTAAAATCCAGTGGTGGTCAAATCATTTATGTAATAATTTCCCTGTATTCAGAAATGTTTTCTTTTCATTCTACTTCTGAAATATTCATGGAATTTTGCAAGCATTTCCCCCTGATCTACAGAACGAGCTCTGCATATCACAGAATGCTGTGTTTGAAATTGTAAGGTGACAGGGGAGATAACCAAATAGACCTGTAATATACTAGGCATGTGCTGGCATGTAAATATGATGCCATAAGAGGATGTATCCCAGCATAGCTCCAGTCCATCTAACCATGAGGATTTTACATTGTATCTCAATACTCATTTTTACCCCTCGGCCAATTTTGGCCATGGGGTATTGTCTTGTACGTCCGTCTGTTCGTACGTCCGTACGTAAGCGAGATAGACGGAAAACGGTTCCACTGAAGAATTACAAATTTGGTATGCTTATTTACCTAGTCAAGGACCAGAAGCCTATTGAATTGGGACCTGATTGGGTGGAAACCTTGGCGGCCATCTTTAATTTTATGCAAAATGGATAATGATCCATATCTCGGAAACCATTCAACTGTTCAATACGAAAGTTGGTATGCATCATCAATACATCAAGCAACTTTCAATGAATTACCAAACCGGCTTTTCTGATTAGCTGGAAATCCTGGAGGCCATCTTTAATTTATGCAAGATCGATAATGATACATATCTCTGTTACCATTCAATTGTTTTATATGAAAGTTGGTATACATCATTGATGCATAGAGATACTTTAAATCGGGACCCGATTGACCGAAAACCTTGGCGGCCATCTTTAATTTATGCAAAAACTTTAATGATATATATCTCTGATATCATTTAAGTGTTCTATACCAAACTTGGTATACACCATCGATGTATCAAGAATATGTATGAATAACCACATCAGCTCCTCTTGAGTGGGGAGAAGGATGGGCGGCCATCTTTAATTTATGCAAAATCATTAATGATCTCTATCTCTGATACCGTTCAAATGCTCGATGTAAAATTTGGTATACATCATTGATGCATCAAGAAACTTATGTAATGAATACCGGTTTCTCTGATTGGACGGAAACCTTGGGGGTCATTCCTATTTCTTGATAATCTGTATATTTGTGACTTGACTGCTTGGTGTTCCTGACATCTTGGTTCAAATTGAATACATTATGAATGTACCCAGAGCTGAGGGGTTTTCAGATGCGCGGCTTCGTATTGTTATTTACTGCTGAAGGATATGATTTCGATTATCTGAAAAAAGTGACAAATTTTACAAATATTGGTAACATGCAGTGAAGACATTATTTTATCATTTCATCAGGTTGGTTTCATAATAAATGTCTGTCCCAGCGGGGTTTTTAACCCCTCGGGCAGATTCTGTCCGTCCGTCCGTCTGTCCATCATATCATTGTAAACACATTATCTAAAAAAATCCTTCACTTACAACAATGAAACTTCATACAGTTGTTTAATACAGCCAGTACCAGAACCCTATTGAAAGTCGGTGCCATTGGATGTGTTTTTCAGGAGTTATGCCCCTTTATACATGTCTGTCTGTCTTTATCCTTGTAAACACATTATCTCAAAAAGTCCTTCACTCACAACAATGAAACTTCATACAGTTGTTTAATGCAGCTAGTACCAGAAGCCTATTCAAAGTCGGTGTAATCGGATGTGTTTTTCAGGAGTTATGCCCCTTTATACATGTCTGTTGGTCCATATCCTTGTAAACACATTATCTCAAAAAGTCCTTCACTCACAACAATGAAACTTCATACAGTTGTTTAATACAACCAGTACCAGAGGCCTATTGAAAGTCGGTGCCATTGGATGTGTTTTTCAGGAGTTATGCCCCTTTATACATGTCTGTCTGTTTTTATCCTTGTAAACATATTATCTCAAAAAGTCCTTCACTCACAACAATGAAACTTCATACAGTTGTTTAATACAGCCAGTACCAGAAGCCTATTGAAAGTCGGTGTAATCGGATGTGTTTTTCAGGAGTTCTGCCCCTTTATACATGTCTGTTGGTCCATATCCTTGTAAACACATTATCTCAAAAAGTCCTTCACTCACAACAATGAAACTTAATACAGTTGTTTAATACAGCCAGTACCAGAAGCCTATTGAAAGTCGGTGCCATGGGATGTGTTTTTCAGGAGTTATGCCCCTTTATACATGCCCACCCCAAATATGTGAGTTGTTGGGGTCAGAAACATTATTTCCACAATTGCTCTGGGCCCGGCCCGAGGGGTCCCGATGGCGACAGCCTACTTTTTAAATGTATATATGTGTATAATTACACTAATGCACTAGAGATCCTTGTTGAGAGGAATGTGTGAGACTACAAGTATGGTTCTTCGCCAAAGAGTTAGTGGAATTATTCCAACAGCCTATTTTACATTTAAATAGCCCCGTTTCAGTGCCTAAGGCTCTAGTCATTATTTTGGGATACAAAACGAGTAATTAGCGAGTATGAATAAAAGATTGTGCTGGCAATTATTTACAATAAGTGGATGGTATATTATGCTCAATTTCATGACAAACCTTTCCACCAAGTCCACCATATATCTTGGGTGTAGGTGGATAACTGTATCTTATGTTCATGCCAAGCTTGTTACGGTGGAGTGTAGGAAATACTTGAGATGTAGATAAATTATGAGGTATAAGTACATACTTGTATACTTTTGTACATGCATATTTTAGCAAAGTCCATGAGATGTACTTGAGGTGTAGGTAAATTACAAGTATATATTTTGACAAAGTTTATGAGGTATCACTCACTGTTAATTATTATTTGTTAATTAAACAAGGGCTGTACTTATTTCAAACTGTCAGACTGAATTGGTGTATGTTACAATAGAATATTAGACTAAGGCAGGAACATCCAACTGAGACATAGAGTTAAAAAGTATTAAGAAAATAATTAAAGAAGAGCTCCAGCTGAGAATGTATATGCAGGTGACACAAGAAATAGCAGAAGTAGATTTTATGTATTGTAAACTGGAAAACAAGGTTATGACCTGTCAAGTGGTTCTTTTATTCATAGAGGGTGTATGAGATTTACAGTTAGCCAACCCATTTATTGATTTATTTTAAAATATAGCGCTTAAATGAACTAAGAAATGTACTTTAAAATATAAATAAAACATTTAGTTGATCATGTTGATGGGCAGTGGGGAAGCCAAGGTAAACTTGAGGTGTACAAAAATTACAAGTATATTTTGATAGTCCCAGAGGTGTACTTGAGGTACATGCATAGTTTGGCAAAGTCCATAAGGTGTACTTGAGGTGTAGTATATAACATATCTATTTTTGACAAAGTCCATGAGGTGTACTTGAGGCGTAGGTAGATTACACGTATATTTTGACAAAGTTCCAGAGGTGTACTTGAGGTACATGCATATTTTGGCAAAGTTCATAAGGTGTACTTGAGGTGTAGGTAAATTACAAAAATATTTTTTCAAAGTCCATGAGGTGTACTTGAGGTGTATACACCTTGAAAAAGAAAATGAGGTGTACACCTCAGGTACACCTCAACTACACCTCAAGTTGAGGTGTACACCTCAGGTACACCTCGACTACACCTCAACTTGAGGTGTACACCTCAAGTCTGTAAGGGTAGTTGGATGTTGATCGCTTATAAGGCTGGGACAACAGGCCCTAAGTTTCTGCCTTTTGTAGTTGGAAAATGATAGCTTGTAGTGCCATATGGAGGAGTTGCTGCTGTTTGTAGTTGGATGTCAGGCCTGAACAAATTAGATATTGTGTAACCCTTTTAAGACATTTATGATGAGATGTCCACATTAAAGAACAGTACATGCAAAAAGGGTTATGGAAAATCATTTTGCGTAACATTCATGCGACCTGAACTAAAGGTTAAGCAATCTTTTCAGGCATGGATGTTGATAGCTTGTAGTGCTGGAATAACAAGCCCTATGAAGGCGTTACTATCATTTGTAGTTGGATGTTGATGGCTTGTGCTGGTGTAATCAGCCTACTGAAGGAGTACCTGCTGTTTGTGGTTGGATGTTGATAGCTTGTAGTGCTGGGATAACAAGCTCTATGGAGTAATGCCATTTGTAGTTGGATGTTGATGGCTTGTAGCGCTGGCCTTGGTATATTAGTCCACCAGTTTTATTCAAAGGAGGCTTACAGATAAATAGATGAGGTGAAAAATGTCATTTTGATTCACAACTTTATACTAATCCATTGCACTCCAAATTCTCCAGGTGAGATAGCTCCAACACTAAGTCTTAATCATTAGCATACAATATCTGGTTGTTCAGGAGCATTTTCCACATTGTAGAGATGTGGATCTTCAGTGAATTAGCTGATTTAAGTGATTTTCCCCAAGATTGTTCATTCTCAAAGATACTGCTCTTTACCCAAATGCTTCATTTGTAGCCCAAATCGTAAACCTGTTTCAATTATGCCATTCAATCTCCGTCAGGAAGATGATACAACGTAGAAAACGGAAGTTTAAAACTAAAAGTTAGCTCCCCTAGCGGAGAGTTGTCCGCCCCTAGGAGAGCTCTCCCACCTCATTCCAGCAGGATTACTATATAGGCTCAGTCCAAGCCATACTCGTCCTCTATTCTCTGTTGTACCTCGACCAGTACACATCAGGAAGGAAGTGTTTATACAACCTGGGTTGTTGTTGTAACGACCCGCAGTATCCTTATCGGTTTTGAATTGTGTTATTTCTTGTCGGAAATTCTTTCATTATTGTCGGAAATTCTTTCATTAGTTATGTCTGAGATTCCGATATCTAATGCATGTAATTCGTGTGTGAAATGGTGGTCCAGTTTGGACGCCCACACGGTTTGGTTTTCTTGTAAAGAGTTGTGTTATCGGCGAAGTTCGCCGAGTGTATATTAGAGACCCGTTAGCGTGGGGAAATTTCGCCCAGGCTAGACGGGCTTACCTTTGCAGGCGTCTGGCGACCCGTTCCTTTCGGAAGTCGACAGACGTCTGTTGGGAATTGCTTGTAATTGACCTGAAAGCTAACGAAGTTATCGTTGCAATTATATAAATGTTTCCCATGGTCGTAGTAATCAGAACTCGCCCGCCTCTATAAATATACTAGCGGGACGGTTCTACGTCTAGTTAGATCACAGATTTTAGACAGCCTACATGTATAGGTTTGGCTATGTATGCAGTCAAACCGGTTCCTTTGTCTACTTCGACAAAGACTTCTCTAACCTGCCGTGCCTGAGCAATCCATTGTTCTCGTCGGACAATGAAATGCAGTGGGTTCGCATATCATCTCGACCTCTCCTTTGTCTTTTTGTTTTCACACTCCGTTACCTAAACGGAATAAACGTGTCGTGTCTGTTTCTCCTTTGCGGGTTAATTCATAACGCAGTTCTAAATCCGTTTCTCGTTTTATGGTGGGTTATTCAGACCTACCATTGAGTGTCAAAATTGCTCTTGCGGTTTCGTTTATCGATGAATCAGCGATTCTATAATAGCGAAATGACATGTTACGGGACTTCAATTTTAGGATTGAGTTGGGGTAACAAATAGAAACATTGTTTATAAATGTTTAATTTGTATTGGAAATATACTGAAAGTATTCACAATGACGAGGATGATCACAAGTGATGATCTAAAAGACAAACCATTATGTTACAGCTCATCAAATATTATCAACTAGACTATTATCGGGCAGTGGCATGAGGTCAAACTGATATAATGGTGGATTGAGACAGGTTGATTTGGTAACAGATAGAAACATTGTTTATAAATGTTTGATATTTCAATCAATTTCCATCGTTAAATATCCAATCTGTCGATGATTATTGCTTATTAAAATAGTGCATACTGCTTACGAAATCGGTGAGAATTAGACCGGGAATTCTAGTTCTATTTTTCGGCCCTCCCATTCTCCGGTATGCCGTTCTCGTACTTCGACTCGACGTTCTCCTACACCGGTCTCGTCGAGTTCATCTGTGATTCCTTTTTCTTCAGTGTAAAGTTAGGAACATACGTCAATGATGGTTTTTCGGATAATTTGGATGCGCTTTTAGCGTTGCTGCCGGATATGCCGTCTACTTCGAATAATCCTCGTATTAAATGTCAGACGAAGGAATACTTCCTCGCCGTATGTTGTCTCACCTATGTCATTTTTGTCAATGGTTCGATGGTGATTAAATTAATATTTTGGGGATAGTTTTCTTTCACATTTCTGTCTTGTCAAAATTTTGTTTGGGCAAATTTGTAGACTTCACATGGTCTGTTTTTCCATCTGCCATGTGTTTATTGTCTTCGGACGTACGTCGCGAAATTAATTGGCTCTTGTCGGAGTTTTCAAAGTTCTTATATCTTGAAATTATTACCCGATATATTTTCTAAAGTCAATATTAATCTCGGGCTTATCTGATAACACAGTCCTGCGTGATGGAGACAATGTGTATTCAATATCACGTCTCCACACGAACAATGAGTTCGACCCGCTGTGTTTGTTGTGGGTTTTTACGGGCTCTCGCGACCTCGTTATTATTGCTCAATTTGTGACAGATTTGTACTTAGTTCCCGGCATTTCTGTAAGTCTGCCTTTTAGTGCTGAGATTTGAAGGCCGATGGTGATCTCTACAATAAACGATCAGGTTTGGTTTCGTTGATTCATGAATTTTATGCATTGAGTTTGTGTATATCTCAAGTAGGGTTGTAAATAGTATCCTCATCGGCGGGGGTTTTTCGTTTCTTCCCGCCGGAGAGATCTGATACTTTATTTGCAGCCGTCAAATTTTCATGTTGTTGTTGTTGCGTCTGTTCGGACTTGCAGTTTTGGTGGGTTCACCTTCATACATTCAGTTCCTTGGTCCTACCAAAATGTAATCTCTTGTTATATCAAGTATTATTTCGTGATTTTGATATCCTGTATTCAAGAGAGTCCTGACAGAGGTTTTATATGCCTTTCATACCGACATGAATATGAAGCATGATTGTTGCATTTGTGTTACGTAACCACAACTCAACCCTATTTACTTCGACCCTGTGTCGCATCTTAATGAGCTTCTTTACTGATCTCTTTATGTAATTAAGGGTGTGTCGAACAACAATGAGATCACGTGCTGGTTTACGTGAGTGAGTAAACCTATTCACCCACTTATGCTGGTTTACGTGAGTGAGTAAATCTATTCACCCACTATGTGGAAGTGTGATTTTCTTGAAACACAATTGTCTGATTATTACATTGCTTGTTTTATTTCACACCAAGTTGGTTCTATCTGTATACTGTATTACGCTTATAATTCAGATGGAGTTATGCACTAATTTTAATTTCTTCCATATGAGAAAATTTAAAATTACTAGCGTGAGTGGGAAGGTATTGGCCGGCCAAGGATCAAGCCTAGTGACACGTGAGTCGTGAAGTCTTCTATGGTTTCTTTCTACCAGGTATGTATTACCGGTACAGTCTACTAGAGCATCAAACTGCTTTTTACCCCTCAGCCCATAGGGCTGTGGGGTCTTGTCGTTGCCATGTACATACGTCCGTCCGTCCTAGCGTCCGTCCGTCCTAGCGTCTGTCCGTCCGTCCGTCCGTCCGTCAACATTTTCTTGTCCGCTAAATATCTGCAGATCTATGAAGTCGGGCCTGACCAAACTTTGGTGAGAGCTTCCTGAATGTTGACAGATGAACTGATTAGATTTTCAGATGGCTATGATGATGTCATGATTTTTAATTATTTTTTTTATTATTTATTGATGGCGTAGCTTCTGCACTGTTACCTATGTTCATCAACATGTTCTTGTCCGCTGAATATCTGCAGATCTATCAAGTCGGGCCTGACCAAACTTTGGTGAGAGCTTCCTGAATGTTGACGGATGAAATGATTAGATTTTCAGATGGCTATGATAATTTCATGATTTTTAATTTTTTTAAATTTTTTAATTTATTGATGGCTTAGCTTTTGCACTGTTATCTATGCCCATCGGGAACCCTTGGTTGCATGTTTCGTTGTGAATTTTGAAGGTTCCCTGATACAAGAAAGCCTGGTCCATTCATGATTCTCATTGAATGAAGGACAACATTTTTCTTAAATTTTGCTATTAAATCATTCTATTCTACATCATATGATTTATTCTAAAACTTTTGCATGAACCATATTTGTGTCCACACATTTAACTGGTACAACATAATGCTTCAATTTTTGTCACCAAACATGTTACTGTACCTTGGAAATTATGTAAAAAGAGTGATTAGGAGAGCCCATTATTAGCCTGACTCTGTGCAATTTTGAATCAGTTTGCATACCTGGAGCTTATGCCCCCCCCCTTGGGATTTTTTGCAGGTTCCGATCCCAAACTCCCAGTTCCTTTTCGTAATTCATTATTGAGGGTCCAATTTTTTTAAGTGAATTTCGGCGCAAAGAGCCTGTGATCAATCACAAAACAGAGGTTATTAACATGAAATTCAATACCCAGCTATGCAATCGGATCGATATTGAGGCTTCCAGAAGCTTTTTCTAGGAGTATTTCCTTCAGAAATCCTTTCAAATTGAACAACAACAACACTTTCGTTTTTTGTTTCATTTGAGTTTTGGGTGCCCATATGTTTTCCAAAACTAAACTGGTTCAACTTCTAGATGCAGCCCTGATCCTACTTGACTAAAAAAAAACAGGCTGAGGGGTCCACGCACCTTTTAGGTGCTTGCCTGCAATTCATGTTTAGTAATGTTCTTACTGTTCTTCTTCTCGACAAATTGTTCGTGCTAGGTCATTTCAAATTATAAATTTTTGAATAACCTCACTTTCCTGCCGGCGAGAGACTTAAATGTATTTCCTCTCTTCGGGAATTTAAAAATTCTTTAAGGATCTTTCTTCATTACCTGGAAAATTTTTGTTCTGGATGTCGGTTGTGTGACTATTGGTTATTAATAGTAACATTGTTGTGAATGTTTTATATTCTCTCCATATAAGCTCCAATACTGAATTTCATGTATAGGAGTCAAATTTCATCGGGAGAGGTAATAATGTAACCATGTTCATTGACACATTATTCATGTTCACGGACACAAAGATCCATAATCCCATTTATCTCATTGAGCTTACATTTGGTGATTAACGCTACAAACATTTAAGATGTTCATCTCTACTGCGTTTAAAGAGAGGGAAAATTATTACAATCGACTTCGGGGTTACTGTTTGCAACGCCCTTCTGTTACGTCGTGTACTTTTATAAGTTTGTATCCTGCTCCATTATGAGCATGTTTATACATTAAGTTGTTGTGAATGAGGAAATCACTACGTTGTTTATCATATACAACGTTTCTCGCATTTTTCACATTACGCTTTCCTATTACACCTTGACGACATGTTCATTACGCCGTCATGTATCTTTCATACACCTGTGCGTCGTTCTATTACATCGGTTAGACGTTTCCGGTACGCCATAACGCCGTTTGTCACGTCATTTCTTCATTTGCGAGATGCATATTTTATATCCATTCATCGCCACTTCCTTTGATTCTTCATCGTCGGTCATCGGCGGGAGGGGAAGTCCGTTTGTTTGGCTTCAACCTTCCACTTGTAAAACGAAGAGAGTTCTGTTCAGACCTTGTTGTTTTCCAGTCTGGAGTTCAGAATATCAAAATTGTATTGAAATCAGCAGTATTTGGTCAAATGCTGTTATATGGAATAGGTCTTTGGATTATGGACGTGGATATTCTCTGAGGACGACGGCGGGATTGTGAATGACGGACTAGTCGCCTTTATTTGAATTCAGCACAGTGTTGTTAACACAGAGCCATGTTGACTTTATCACACTAACATTATGTTGAGATCCATTTACCTTGGGATTGTGCTTAATCAACACAATGTCTTCGTGGTGTACTTGTGGGACAGTTTTTCCGACTTTCTCCATCAAGTACTTTATTCCTATATTAACCGTTACACCAATGGTTAGACTTTGACATTATGGTTCTGTCATCAACCTTAAGGTTGTTTATTATATGTAGGATCTTACTCACTACGTTCCTATATTTGTCCTGGTGCCGAGGACGTGATACCGTTCCCGACTCTATTTCCCTCGTAATTGACTTCCTCCTTCACCTTCACTTACGGAGTTTCATATTAGCACCATGGAAGGCTGTCGATCTGCTCTGGCATGAATTGAATAGGGTGTTACGTCTTACCTTGGGTTCCGACCTTACGATAATATCTCTGCTCTTATTCACGCCTTCGCATTACAGTCGCGTTGTACTCGCCAACTGTTACCGAAATGGGATATCGGTGTGGTTCTGTGTGCTCTGATTATACCACCTTTTGAACCCTTAGAGTCCGCGTCTATAAAAACTGTGTCTTATAAGACGGCCGTCGTGGCGGCGTTTGCTTTGGCGTCCAGACTGTCTATACTTCATGCTCTTGAAAGATCTTCTATGACCTGGACAGCGGATCGGTCTTGCATTTCTTTTCGGCCCATTCCTGAATTTATCGCCAAAATGAGTCTGTTCGTTCAGGTCCGTGCGCTCAACGTCGTACACCATTCCTGCGTTGCCAGACTTTGTACATGGACTCGAGGACGATCTTCTGCTATGTCCTGTTCGAGCCATCCGCCACTATCTTACTCGTACCGATCCGTTCGCGGCTCTCGGCTACGGTTATTCTGTCCCTTCGCCTATCAGCAAGGCTTGACATTTAAAAAAAGCCGCGTAGTTGAAGAAGACCATAAAATAGTCTTATCAATTGGCAGAAGGTAGATATACCATTGACGCCCCACTACTGTCTTCTGCTTCTTCTAATGTGATTCGTGCCATCGCTGCGTCATGGCATGTATGGAAGAAATGACCCCTCCATGACATTGTCCTGTCTTGTGCCTGAACAATTAACTCCACGTTCACTAATATCTGTCTGAGGGATATGATAGTGCAATCAATAGTGTGACCACGCTTGGGCCACTGTGGCTACCCAGCACGTTGTGAGTAATTTCAGAAAAAGAGGGGGGGGGGGGCGGCAAAATGGTCACCATCGCAGCAAGACAGCCATCTTGCTGTATCATCTCACCTCATCTCATCTCAGTCATATTATTATTATTACATATATTATATGATAAGAGGCATCTCAGAAGGTAGAAATAAGTCAGTTGACCGGCCGTGGATTCTATAATCACCAATGAAGGCCTAACACCAGGATAGGGTTTACTCCTAACTGGAATTTGCTTCTGTTCTTCAGAAACTGACTCCCTTCTAGATGTCTCAGCTGGGTCACCTGTGCCTCAACTCACAAGACACCCGCTCCAGGCCTAGTGTCAACAGTAGTGAAGAAAGTACAGAGAGTTGAAGAGTGCGCAGCTCACCCAGGGAGCAAGCATGGCAATTCCAACGCATCTAAATTCATCACTCCAAGTATGGTGAGTTGTCCTCAAGAAGCTTGCGGTCTGAGAGTGGTGTGGACTTGGTACCTTCCAAGTTTTGGGCACCGCGTTCCCCTTTACTTACGGTTGGATCAAGGATCTCCCTGTATGCAATGGCTGTGACGGAGATTCCCCCTAGTCATACAGAGTCTACCAAGAGGACCTTCTTGTTGCCTAGGGTGCCCGGGTTTCCTGCGACTTGGTGGAAATGTGTACCACATCACAAGCACAGTTACATGGATGGAGACACTCAGATAAGTAAAACTGTATCAATTCCTTCAATTACCCTATGAGTCTGAGACCAGGGTTAACTTGATGAGTAATAATGTCTCAAATTTATACCCATGTCTGTGTCGTTCCAGCGATTACTAGTCTACTATGGGAGTTACCACGAGGCCGAGATTCCCGCCTCCATATGTTGGTACTGTGGCATAATTGAAACAGGTTTACGATTTGGGCTACAAATATTAAACATTTATAAACAATATTTCTATTTGTTACCAAATCAAACCTGTTTCAATTTGATTGACCCTCCCTCCGTCCCCTCATGCCGGCCTTAAACACTACAGGTCTCGGTAATTATAATGAGAATAGAGGGCGAGTATGGCTTGGACTGAGCCTATATAGTAATCCTGCTGGAATGAGGTGGGAGAGCTCTCCTAGGGGCGGACAACTCTCCGCTAGGGGAGCTAACTTTTAGTTTTAAACTTCCGTTTTCTACGTTGTATCATCTTCCTGACGGAGATTGAATGGCATAATTGAAACAGGTTTGATTTGGTAACAAATAGAAACATTGTTTATAAATGTTTAATATTTATGTTTTCTAGTGATTTTCAGATTTGCTTCAGTGATTTTCAGATGAAGTCTTTCACATCCCGGACATTGACAGATGAAATGGCAACCTGAATGTTCAGTGGGCACACTTCATTTTGCAGTGTGAGCATAGGAGAAAGTTAAATTTAATGTCGCATTCAGCAATATTTCAGCTATTTACTGTATTCATCATCAATAGTGGGCTTTATGTCATCAATGGTGGGCAATGTTCAGTAGTTGCACAACATTTTTTACCCTCTGCCAAAATGACTTCGGGGTATTGTCATCATGTACATCCGTCCATCACTGTTTTGACCATATCTCAAAAATCAATATTCCTCAGAGCACCGAACTTAAATCCCACAAACATATGGCCCCAGAGCAGAAGCCTATTGAAAATCAGTGAGATTAACCCATATTTTCACAAGGTCAAAACATGTCACCAATTGTTTGTTACCAACCGATCTTTAGATTGAATATGCTTAGAACCATACATACAAGTGGTCATATAGCAGACTGCCATTTGAAATTCAATGTTATTCTATATTTTCTGGGTGACTAGGTCAAATTAGGCCTATTTTTCACCAATCAGTTCTTACCACCATATTTTAAGAATGTTAAGGCCTGGGCTTACGGACCTTGCACTAGACGCACATCTCATCATGGACTACAAATCAAAATTGTCCTTGGGGTATGTGTCATTTGTATATACGTCCGTACGCTCTTCTTGCCAACACCACATCTTGAGAATGATTGTGCCTGGTTGCACCAAACTTGCACCACACATACATGTGGCCATGAAACAAAAGTGTATGTCATTTTTCTGGGGTCATCAGGTCAAACTGTATTAGTTTGTCACCATTTAATTATCTGAAGAATGACTTTACCTGGGAGCATCAAATATGTGATCACAGATCGGAAATCTATCAAAAAGTGACCTTTTTGGGGGGGAGTGGGGTGGGGGGGGGGGGGGTCACTTGGACAAAGTTGTTCCTATTGTTACCAATTGGTGTTTAACTACCACACCTCAAGAATGCGGAGGCATCTAGGTTTACTGAACTTACAATGGATGCATACGAGGTACTGGGCTACATCCAAAAGTGGCTTTGGAGTATTGGCATGTGTGTGATATATGCACAATATGTCGATCTCATTTATTATGTGATGGCGGTTTGTGTCCCTCGTGTCCGGTCTATATCTGTGACAGTTTTAAATCTACAGTTCCAATATTTGATTCCCAAATCTTAAACCTGTTTCAATTCATGCCTATTAATCTCCGTCAGGAAGATGATACAACGTAGAAAACGGAAGTAAAAACTAAAAGTTAGCTCCCCTAGCGGAGAGTTGTCCGCCCCTAGGAGAGCTCTCCCATCTATCCCAGCGGCATTACTATAAAGGCTCTGCTGAAACCATTCTCGTCTTCTATTCTCTGTTGTACCTCGACCAGTACACACCAAGGAAGTGTTTATACAACCTGGGTTGTTGTTGTAACGACCCGCAGTATCCTTATCGGTTTTGACTTGTGTTCTTTCTTGTCGGAAATTCTTTCATTATTGTCGGAAATTCTTTCATTAGTTATGTCTGAGATTCCGATTTCTAATGCATGTAATTTGTGTGTGAAATGTTGGTCCAGTTTGGACGCCCACACGGTTTGTTTTTCTTGTAAAGAGTTGTGTTATCGGCGAAGTACTTGCGCCGAGTGTGTATTATGGGACCCGTTAGCGTGGGGATATTACGCCCAGGCTAGACGGGCTTACCTTTTGCAGGCATCTGACGACCCGTCTCTTTCGGAAGTCGACAGACGCCTGTTGGAAATTGCTCTTGTAAATGACATGAAAGCTAACGAAGATATCGTTGGAATTGCATTAAATGTTTCCCATGATCTTAGTATTCAGAACTCGCCCGCCTCTGTAAATATACCGCCTAGCGGGACGGTTCTACGTCTAGATAAATCACAGATTTTAGACAGCCTAGCATGTACGGGTTTGGCTATGTCTGCAGCCAAACCGGTTCCTTTGTCTACTTCGACAAAGACTTCTCCAAACCTGCCGTGCCTGAGCAATCCATTGTTCTCGTCGGACAAAAGAATGCAGTGGGTTCGCATATTATCTCGACCTCTCCATTGTTCTTTTGGTTTTCACACTCCGTTACCTCTAAACGAAATAAACGTTGTCGTGTCGGTTTCTCCTTTGCGGGTTAAATCATAACGCAGTTCTAAATCCGTTTCTCGTTTTATGGTGGGTCGTTCGGACCTACCTTTGAGTGTCAAAATTGCTGTCTTGCGGTTTCATCTTTCGATGAAATATAGCGATTCTATAAATAGCGTAAATGACATGTTACGGGACTTCAATTTTAGAGGATTGAGTTGTATCCTGGGTGTGAGATTTTTAAGGCGCCGCACTTTGTATTCACATGTTTGTCGGAGCTCTCGTCCACCGGGAACTCTAGTACTATTTTTCGGCCTTCCCGTTCTCCGGTATGCCGTTCTCGTACTACACCTCCACGCCGTTTGCCACGTCTTTCGGTCTCACCTTCTTATATAGGTCACCATGTTCGTCAGTCGCAGACTCCGTTTCTTATCATGCGGTTGTCCACGATTTGTCAACCTCTCGCTGAAGTTATATCACTCGTTCGCCCATTCCGGTCTCGTCGAGTTCATCTGTTGATTCCTTTTCTTCAGTGTAAAGTTAGGAACATACGTCAATGATGGTTTTTCGGATAAATTGGATGCGCTTTTAGCGTTGGTGCCGGATATGCCGTCTGCTTCGAATAATGGTCTTCCTCGTATTAAATGTCAGACAAAAGAATGCTTCCTCGCCGTATGTTATCTCACCTATGTCATTTTTGTCAATGGTTCGATGGTGATTAAATAGGTAATATTTTGGGGATAGTTTTCTTTCACATTTCTGTCTTCTTTCAAAATTTTGTCTGGGCAAATTTTTAGACTTCACATGGTTTGTTTTTCCATCTGCCATGTGTTTATTGTCTTCGGACGTACGTCGCTAAATTAATTGGCTCTTGTCAGAGTTTTCAAAATTTCTATATCTTGAAATTATTGCCCGACGATATTTTCTGAAGTCAATATGAATCTCGGGCTTATCTGATAACACAGTCCTGTGTGATGGAGACAATGTGTATTCAATATCGCGTCTCCACACGAACAATGAGTTCGACCCGCTGTGTTTGTTGTGGGTTTTTACGGGCTCTCGCGATCTCGTTTGTTATTGCTCAATTTGTGACAGATTTGTGTTTGGTCCCCGGCATTTCTGTAGGTCTGCCTTTTAGTGCTCAGCTTTTAAGGCCTATTGTGATCTCTACAATAAACGAACAGGTTTTGTTTCGTTAATTCATGAATTTTATGCATTGAGTTTGTGTAAATCTCAAGTAGGATTGTAAATAGTATCCTCACCGGCGGGGGTTTCGTCTTTTCCCGCCGGGGAGATCTGATACTTTATTTGCAGCCCGTCAACTTTCATGTTGTTGTTGTAACTTCTGTTCGGACTTGCAGTTTTGGTAGGTTCACCTTCATACATTCAGTTCCTTGGTCCTACCAAAATGTAATCTCTTGTTATATCAAGTATTATTACGTGATTTTGATATACTGTGTTCAAGAGAGATCTTTCAGAGGTTTTATATGCCTTTCATGCTAACATGAATATGAAGCGTGATTGTTGCATTTGTGTTACGTAATCACAACTCAACCCTATTTACTACGACTCTTTGTCGCATCTTAATGAGCTTCTTTACTGATCTCTTTATGTAATTAAGGGTCTGTCGAACAACAATGAGATCATGTGTTGGTTTACGTGAGTGAGTAAACCTATTCACCCACTCACCCTTGTTTATTGTGAAAGTGTGATATTCTTGAAACACAAATGTCTGATTATTTACATTGTGATTTGTTTGTTTCACACCAAGTTGGTCCCATCTGTATACTGTATTACGCTTATAATTCAGATGGAGTTATGCACTAATTTTAATTTCTTCCCTATGAGAAAATTTAAAATTACTAGCGTGAGTGGGAATGTATTTGGCCGGCCAAGGATCAAGCCTAATGACACGTAAGTCGTGAAGTCTTCTATGGTTTCTTTCTACCAAGTATGTATTACCGGTACAGTCTACTAGAGCATCAAACTGCTTTTTAGTAATGTTCTTACTGTTCTTCCTCTTCTCGACAAATTGTTCGTGTTAGGTCATTTCAAATTCTAAATTTTTGAATAACCCCACTTTCCTGCCGGCGAGAGACTTTAAATGTTTTTCCTCTCTTCGGGAATTTAAAATTCTTTAAGGATCTTTCTTGGTTTCCTGGAAAAATCTTTGTTCTGGATGTCGGTTGTGTGACTATTTGGTTATTAATAGTAACATTGTTGTAAATGTTTAATATTCTCTCCATATAAAACTCCAGTACTGAATTTCATGTACAGGAGACAAATTACATCGGGAGAGGTCATAATGTAACCATGTTCACTGACACATTATTCATGTTCACTGACACAAAGATCCATAATCCCATTTATCTCATTGAGCTTACATTTGGTGATTAACGCTACAAACATTTAATATATTCATCTCTACTGCGTTTAAAGAGAAGGAAAATTATTACAATCGACTTCGGGGTTACTGTTTTCAACGCCCTTCTGTTACGTCGTGTACTTTTATAAGTTTGTATCCTGCTCCATTATGAGCATGTATATACATTAAGTTGTTGTGAATGAGGAAATCACTACGTTGTTTATCATATACAACGTTTCTCGCATTTTTTCACATTACGCTTTTTCACATTACGCTTTCCTATCACACCTTGACGACATGTTCATTACGCCGTCATGTGTCTCTCATACACCTGTGCGTCGTTCTATTACATCGGTTAGACGTTTCCGGTACGCCATAACGCCGTTTGTCACGTCATTTCTTCATTTGCGAGATGCATATTTTATATTCATTCATCGGCACTTCCTTTGATTCTCCATCGTCGGTCGTCGGCGGGAGGGGAAGTCCGTTAGTTTGGCGTCAACCTTCCACTGGTATCAATTCCTCTCGGGTTTTTCACATTGTGATTTACTTAGGTTCGTCGTTACTCTACGAAGAGAGTTCTGTTCAGACCTTGTTGTTTCCAGTCTGGAGTTCAGAATATCAAAATTGTATTGGAATCACAGTTTTTGGTCAAATACTGTTATATGGAATAGGTCTTTGGATTTTGGACGTGGATATTCTCTGAGGACGACGGCGGGATTGTGAATGACGGACTAGTCGCCTTTAATTGAATTCAGCACAGTGTTGTATTAACACAGAACCATGTTGACTTTAACACACAAATATTGTGTTGAGATCCATTTACCTTAGGATTGTGCTTAAACAACACAATGTTTTCGTGGTGTACTTGGGGGACAGTTTTTCCGACTTTCTCCATCAAGTACTTTATTCCTGTATAGACCGTTACACCAATGGTTAGACTTTGACATTATGGTTCTGTCATCAACCTTAGGGTTGTTTATTATATGTAGGACCTTACTCACTACGTTCGTTTTTCGGGTTCGGTCTCTACAGCGGATTATTTGTCCTGGTGCCGAGGTCGGGATACCGTTCCCGACTCTATTTCCCTCGTAATTGACTTCCTCCTTCACCTTCACCAGGATAGGAAGTCTCATATTAGCACCATGGAAGGCTATCGTTCTGCTCTGGCTAGGGTGTTACGTCTTACCTTTGGTACCAACATTAGCCTTAATGATAATATCTCTGCGCTTATTCGCGCCTTCGCATTACAGTCGCGTTGTACTCGCCAACTGTTACCGAAATGGGATATCGGTGTGGTTCTGTGTGCTCTGATTATACCACCTTTTGAACCCTTAGAGTCCGCGTCTATAAAGCTGTGTCTTATAAGACGGCCTTTGTGGCGGCGTTTGCTTTGGCGTCCAGAGTGTCTGAACTTCATGCTCTTGAAAGATCTTCTATGACCTGGACAGCGGATTGGTCTTGCATTTCTTTTCGGCCCATTCCTGAATTTATCGCCAAAAATGAGTCTGTTCGTTCAGGTCCGTGCGCTCAACGTTCGTACTCCATTCCTGCGTTGTCAGACTTTGTGCATGGCCTCGAGGACGATCTTCTGCTATGTCCTGTTCGAGCCATCCGCCACTATCTTACTCGTACCGATCCGTTCGCGGCTCTCGGCTACGGTTATTCTGTCCCTTCGCCGGTCAGCAAGGCTTGATATTTAAAAAAAGCCGCGTAGTTGAAGAAGACCATAAAATAGTCTTATCAATTGGCAGAAGGTAGATATACCATTGACGCCCCCACTACTGTCTTCTGTTTCTTCTAATGTGATTCGTGCCATCGCTGCGTCATGGCCTTTATGGAAGAACTGACCCCTCCATGACATTGTCCTGTCTTGTGCCTGAACAATTAACTCCACGTTCACTAATTTCTGTCTGAGTGATATGACAGTGCAATCAATAGTGTGACCACGCTTGGGCCACTGTGGCTACCCAGCACGTTGTGAGTAATTTCAGAAAAAGAGGGGGGGGGGGCGGCAAAATTGTCACCATCACGGCAAGACAGCCATCTTGCTGTATCATCTCATCTCATCTCATCTCAGTCATATTGTTATTATTACATATATTATATGATAAAAAGGCATCGCAGAAGGTAGATATAAGTCAGTGGATTCTATAATCACCATTGAAGGCCTGACACTAGGATAGGGTTTACTCCTAACTGCAAATTTGCTTGTGTCTTCCAGAAACTGACTCCCTTCTAGATGTCTCAGCTGGGTCCTCTGCGTTTCAACTCAAAAGACACCTGCTCCAGGCCTAGGGTCAACAGTAGTGATGACAGTACAGGGAGTTGACGTTACGCAGCCGGACCCAGAGAGCAAGCACGGCAATTCCAACGCATCCTTCATCACTCCAAGTATGGTGAGTTGACCTCAAGAGGCTTGCGGACTGAGAGTGGTGTGGACTTGGTACCTTCCAAGATTCGGGTAGTGTACGCCCTCCCTTTACTTACGGTCGGACCAAGGATCTCCCTGTATGCAATGGCAGTGGCTGATTCCCCCCCTAAGACATACAGTGCCTACCAAGGGGACCTTTCTTGTTGCCTATGGCGCCCCGGGTATCCTACAACTTGGTGGAAATGTGTACCACATCACGAGCACAGCTACATGGATGGAGACACTCAGATAAGTAAAACTGTATCAATTCCTTCAATTACCCTTTGCGTCTGTGACCAGGGTTAACTTGTTGAGTAATAATGTCTCAGATTTATACCCATGTCTGTGTCGTTCCAGCGATTACTAGTCTGCTATGGGAGTTACCACGAGGCCGAGATTCCCGCCTCCATATGTTGGTACTGTGGCATGAATTGAAACAGGTTTAAGATTTGGGAATCAAATATCAAACATTTATAAACAATGTTTCTATTTGTTACCAAATCAAACCTGTTTCAATTTGATTGACCCTCCCTCCGTCCCCTCATGCCGGCCTTAAACACTACAGGTCTCGGTAATTACAATGAGAATAGAGGACGAGAATGGTTTGAGCAGAGCCTTTATAGTAATGCCGCTGGGATAGATGGGAGAGCTCTCCTAGGGGCGGACAACTCTCCGCTAGGGGAGCTAACTTTTAGTTTTAACTTCCGTTTTCTACGTTGTATCATCTTCCTGACGGAGATTAATAGGCATGAATTGAAACAGGTTTGATTTGGTAACAAATAGAAACATTGTTTATAAATGTTTGATTTTTGGGGTCTAGGTGGGCCAATAATGGTCCGATGGAGTCGAGTGAGGTATCAATGTGAAGCATTCGTGAAGGAGCATCCGCCTGGACTAGTGCGTCGTTCGTGTTCGACGTTCTGCGCATGCGCATACAGGGAATTGTGGGAAAAGGATATGGAAATAGACGTTTTGGGGTCTAGGTGAGCCCCTAATGATCCTATGGTGTCGTATGAGGTCTTATCTTGAGGCTCTCGTGAGGAAGCATCCGGCTGAACTAGTGCGTGGTTCGTGTTCAACATTCTGCGCATGCGCAGAGAGGGAATTGTGGGAAAAGGGCATGGAAATAGACGTTTTGGGGTCTATTTAGGCCCCTAATGGTTCGATGGAGTCGAGTGAGGTATCAATGTGCAGCATATGTAAAGGAGCATCCGACTGGGTGGATGTGCGCATGCGCAGTATAACAAACATATGGAAATAGACATTTTGGCGCCGACATGGGTCACTATTGGTCCGATGTAGTCGTATGAGGTCTTATTTTGAAGCTCTCGTGAAGCAGCATCCGACTGAACTAACGTATCATCCGTGTTCAATAGTCCGCGCATGCGAAATCTGGTCGTAGCATAGAAAGCAGGCATTTTGGGGGTGCGCGGGGGTGTGTTTGGGGTACTAAACCACTATGGGTCCATGGTTGTGGTTTGGTGGTGTGGGCTCTGCGCAAGTGTGTGACGTCACTTCCGGTTTCACTAAACTACCTCCGTACCCAGAAGAGTTCCAATTTTCCCTTAGACGTAGGGTCCGGATTTTCAGCATCCGGGTTTTCCCCGGCCCGGCCGGGCCGGTCCGGCGGGTAAATTTCGGATTATCCTAGGCCACTGATTGGCTACTTTCTCAACGGTGTTCAAGGTCAGTTTTACCGAATCCCCACATGTCTGTTATAGCCTTCATGCATTATGCTCATATAGAAAACACACAAGACAGGTTTTTTTTGGTGAGATCTCATTTTGTTTTTTTATTCAACAATAAATAACAACAACAATGTGAAAACAACCCGATGAAAACTGAAGCCCAGAACAGGGGGCTTGTACATTGAAATCGATAGAACTTAAGCCCAGAACAGGGGGGCTTTTCGTGAAAGAACTTAAGCCCAGAACAGGGGGCTTGTACATTGAAAGAACTTAAGCCCAGAACGGGGCTTGTACATTGAAATGATGGGCAGCCCAGTCATATACGAGTACATCGCGGTCCTCGGCCTTGGGGTACTCGTCAAACATCTGTACGATGGTAGATAAGGGTCTTCCCCAGCATCGATGGTACAGGTAAAACAAGCAATATTGTCCGCACACGCTACTGGTCAGGCTTTGCAACGTTTGACTGTTCCAACACCACGTCTCTGTGCCTTGATCCATGAAGTTTGTTAAATCGGGATGGAGGGGTGGCACACCGTACGGGTCAAAGTATTCGCCCTGCTGTTCTGTCAAGTACACGCCCACCCAATGTTCACCGGGCCGATCCATCGGGTCCGTGTTGAGAACGTAAGCAGCAGGATACATCTCGGGCGAACACCCCTTGAAAGACCATACGTGTCTCTGGGCCATTCTCCAGCACGGTGTTTATCTGGTCTGTATCCATGTTAGGTGGCAAAGTCACACAGGACGTTGCGCGCCTTGTCCACTTGAATGATGTTGTCAAACTCGGCGCAGCAGATCACATTGACGGTGCTCCGGAGGGCTCGTGCAAAGTGGATTTCCAACCGTAAATTGCCATGCTTGGATGGACGCGCGCACGTCAAGAACCCGGATGCACACGCGGACCGCATCGACAGCCTACCGTGGGGACTCCAAGTCCCCGAGGCATGGAAAACCCCGGTGCTTATCGATTGGCTGATTGTTCGACCGCTGATTGGTCCTTTTTCTCGACCGCTGATTGGTCCAAATGGAACTGCCCATCCGTCCCAGGTTAATCTAGAATCCAACCAAGCTCGCAATTTTTCCTTCGGGGAGCCAGGTGTTCGGCACGTGAGCTCACTCACCCAGACACGTAGGCACCAGACCAGGTGTTGTTGAGCGAAATCCTAGTACCCGTCCTCTGCATGGCGAGAGGTGCGGGTAAAGACGGCGAGTGGAGACTCGTCCAACACCTATAGATTATGTTTATTACAATAAGTTCCCTGATTTCATGTATTTTTTCGTGCCAATACGGTTCTGGGGAAAACTGAGGGTTCCCCACTGGCCATTTAACATGGATAAATAGATGGTAATATTGTCGGAGACCCTCCTCTATACATGGGTGCTTCGGGAAGGCAGATAAAGGCTATCTATTAGCCCGGAGAGGGCCGAACCTAGCCGGAAGGGGGGACCTTTTGACCTGGATGACCTTTGACCTTTTGACACGAAATTCACTCGCGCGCTTCCAGATAATCCGCGCAGGCGTGCGGCCGGATAACCCGCGCGCGCTGCAGCCAGGCCGGGCCGGGCCGGGCCGGGGAAAACCCGGATGTTGAAAATCCGGACCCTACGTCTAAGGGAAAATTGGAACTCTTCTGGGTTCGGAGGTAGTTTAGTGAAACCGGAAGTGACAGACTTGCGCAGAACCCACACCACCAAACCACAGCCATGGACCCATAGTGGTTTAGTACCCCAAACACACCCCCGCGCACCCCCAAAATGCCTGCTTTCTATGCTACGACCAGACTGTGCACGCGCAGACTATTGAACACGGATGATACATTAGTTCAGTCGGATGCTGCTTCACGAAAGCTTCAAAATAAGACCTCAAGTTTTACGTCACATCCACCCAGTCGGATGCTCCTTCACATATGCTTCACATTGATACCTCACTCGACTCCATCGGACCATTAGGGGCCTACCTAGACCCCAAAACGTCTATTTCCATACCCTTTTCCCACAATTCCCTGACTGCGCATGCGCAGAATGTTGAACACGAACGACACACTAGTCCAGCCGGATGCTCCCTCACGAGAGCTTCAAAATAAAATCTCATACGACACCATAGGATCATTAGGGGCTCACCTAGACCCCAAAACGTCTATTTCCATACCCTTTTCCCACAATTCCCTGTCTGCGCATGCGCAGAACGTCGAACACGAACGACACACTAGTCCAGGCGGATGATCCTTCACGAATGCTTCACATTGATACCTCACTCGACTCCATCGGACCATTAGTGGCCCACCTAGACCCCAAAACGTCTATTTCTACACCCTTTTCCCACAATTCCCGGTCTGCACATGCGCAAAATGTTGAACACGGACGACACACTAGTTCAGGGGGATGCTCCCTCACGACTGCTTTACATTGATACCTCATACGACTCCATCGGACCATTAGTGGCCCACCTAGACCCCAAAACGTCTATTTCCATACCCTTTGTCCAACGCGCATGCGCAGAATGACGATATTTCAACCCCACATCCAGCCCGGTAGATGCGCCTTCACGAATGCTTCACTTTAATACCTCACTGGACCCAATCGGATCACGCAGCGTATTTGAAGTCTGGTGACTACTTGTTCTCCGCGAAATCTTTTTCCCGCGACCGCATCACCGTCAGACCGCATCACCGCGGCAGAATACATGCCCATTGGCCCTTTGACGGAACCATAGTGACCCGGAGTTACCTCCCCCTAGATTGGAACTCTTCTGTGTTGGAGGTAGTTTTCCTCCCCATCGATCACATGATCGCCACGTGACCAAGTTCCCCCTTAAATTTTACCCGGGGGAACAAAAAAGTAGGTCAATACGCGTCGAAAATGGTTTTATATACTACTGAGCTTCTCACTGAATAGTGATGAGAAATATCCAGGATTACGGTTTGGTAGTCATCGTTTCTACTGTACTTACAATTCGTTTTCTTGTAATTATTACAACGCGAGCAGGATTCACGTCCTACAGATTCAATATTGTTCCCGGTGAAATTCACCCCATTGGAATAAAGGGTAAGAATACATCCGTCAAGTTGATGAATCTAATGTATTCATCTATACACACGTCAGCAAGGGCATTTAAAAAATTAGCTAGCATTGAAACGTGTTAAAATGATATGGCTTTGGATTACAGAGAACAGAACTTCAAATGTATCACCAAGACAACGCATGAATACATATACCATTGTAATATTTCTCCCTTGCTATATCAAATGCCTCTGGTTGCATCCAACATAGCATGGCTACACACTTTACACACCTGGCTAAAAGTTAGCAAACAATTGCGTGCAAGCTCGAAATGATTATTATCGCTTATTGTTTGTACCGTTCCATCAGCTTATTTGTGGTTTTCATTAATAACACGAGCTACGGGATCACGTGGTAGAGGTTCAATATTCACACACACACAAACACACTCTTCCTTATGTAATCCATTCCAGCCCAGATAATACCAGACTAAGCAGTGTCTTCTGGCATATTTGGAGACTACAGCAGAGATCGAGTCGCCCCCAGACATTAGTAAGCACCTAGATTAACTACTGAACAGTTAGAAAACTGCCTCGGGGAAAGAGACAATTCGAACTGCGTGTTGAGACAGAAGTAATCAAATATTCTTTTAAATGTTGAATATGTCCGATATCGTATATTCCCACAATTTCACCGGATCCATATCGAATAACGCCAACGTTACGACAGCAGGATCACAGATGGTAACCACGTCATGTATTGACCTGCATGGGGCTCGGGTTGAATGGCTGGTGCCGGAATGGGTTGCCGCTTACTGGATTAACGAGACCTTCCGCTGGATCCTGCCGATAATTGGCATTACGGGAAATATATTGTCTATCTGTACTATATTACGAATGCCACCTGTCAGTTCACCGTCGCTCTTTGTCGTTTTCCTCGCCATCATGGATTCCCTGTGTCTGGCATTGAAACTAGCATATCGTCAAGTTAGCGAGAGCAATGTCGGACTCGGGGACATCGGCTGTAAGATAATGATGTATCTACTCAGTGCTTCCATTATAACAGCTAACTGGTTGGTGGTGGTCATGACCGTAGAGAGACTGATTGCTGTTTGGTTCCCTCTACGTGTGTCCCAGATCAGCACAAAGCGGACAGCATACATTGCGTTTGGGTTGCTGCTCCTCTTTTGCCTATGTCTGAATATTATCTATCTGGTCTCGTATCACGAAACAGGGGATGATGTCAGCGGTTTGCACTGTGATATGTTATCAGAATACGAGGATTATTTCAGAGACGTGTTTCAATGGGTTGATGCCTCTTTCTACTTCCTCATGCCTTGTGTCTGCCTCTTTCTACTCAACACTTTGATCATCATAGGTACATGTATGTCCACGTCGACACAGAAAAAGATGACACAGACGAACGCCCAAACTGGCGGGAAACAGCAAAAGATGACACATAGCAACGCCCAAACTGGCGGGGAACAGCAGCAGATGACATATAAGAACGCCCAAACTAGCGGGAAACAGCAGAAGCAGATAACTATCATGTTGGTCACCGTTTCAGTTGTGTTCATGTTTACAATTATGCCAAGCTGTGTCTACTTTCTGATGAAGAATGACTGGGTGGCAACCAACAACAAAGAATGTGCCGTAAGGACTCTGACTGAACGAATCACCTTGTTGTTAGTCGATTGCAACAACGTCGTGAACTTTTTCCTGTACTACCTAAGCGGCACACGGTTCCGACTGAAGCTCCTGAAGATGCTCCGATGCCGTTCCCGTCATGCAGCTTTGCAAAAATAGGATCCTTAACCGACATTAACTACATAAACAGAAAATGTGCGCATAGATAAAGTAGTAACATACGGTGTTGGTGGGAACATAAAAAATTATCCCACGGGCTGAGATCCTGACAGCACAAACCCATAGATATTGCATGAACCAGGAGTGATTTTCGGATGATATAGGATTAATGTATACAAGTTTTTATTGTGACTGTTTGTGCGGAAATTTCGGATGCCGTAATCACACGGTCCCTAGCTCCAGCTGGAATTAGACATATACACAAACAAACTGGGCATGTATAGACGGACCTAATGTTTCTCCCAGTCAGGTCTAACCTATTACAAATAAAAAATGTGTTGTTGGACACGCTCCTGTATGCATTCATTGATTCGAAAGCATGCGGCCTGTACCCCACAGGGGAGATAACTCTACCATATATGGATATTACCACCAAAACCGGCGAAAACCTGGCGATTCAAGAAACAAAATGAATTTATTATGGTCTGGTTATCACGTATGAAGCGATAACGTATCACCACTAACACAATAAGACGGTTCCTCTATATGTTCAGGCTGACATTGCTTCAACTTAGCGCAGAAATCTCAGCCAGCAACTTATTTAAACTCTATTAAGGCGCAAAACCTCCTCAGCAGCCGCCAACTTCTCGTCTTTAATCTAAGCAACATCTGTGTGACTTGAGTGAACCATAACTCCGGGGTAATTTGCAGTTGCATTTTCCGAAAGTTCAAGTCAAAATAATTAAGTTATATACGCTCAAGCCCACTTCAAATGTTCAGTATCACCGTTAGCTTCTCTCACCGTTAGCTTCTCTATGGTCTTGTTTTTCTTTTATCCTGGCAAGCGCGCCAATGCGAATTTTAAGAGGTAATTATGAGAATACAGGGGTTGTGGTGTAATCTCATCTGAAGGGTCCACAGATACAACCTTAATGGGAACAAGATTCGATTTTAGGTTGCCTCTGACGATTTCCATACAATTGAAGCCAGATGTAAAATGTTTCGTGAGGTCTGTTGTTAGATGCTTGCTTGGGCATTAGATATTCATATTTTTCTGAAGCTTTACGCAAAACACATGAAGAAAACACTTAAAGATGTAATCAGCCTCAAAATCGATGGATTTTGTCAACTCTCCCCTGTGGGTATTTCAGCAGCGAAGTTTGCCAACGCATCATAGTTATTATATTTGATGATAGTGGCAATAGGCATATACAACGAATGCAAGAATATCTTGTCAGATTAATTTGAAACTCTGCTCGCTTCGACAGGTTTTCTGTTTCGCCATCGAACATGTGTTGTACGCAGAGAGGAAAAGGACGTCAGGACGAAAAGTGACATAGCGACGCTAATAAATTTGAATGTTGAACAGCTACAGCCATGGAATAACGTCATGGCTCATGCCATAAAAGTTTGGTAGACTGGCAGAGCATATGTATGTAGAATGCACCATACGTGTATACGCTTGTTGACACGGCTGTCGAAGAATAAACGACATACCATGCCGTTTATTTTTAAAATCCAATTCCTTCTATTTTCTTGAGAATGGTAGAAACAAGTTTAGTATTTTTGTAATCAAATGTGTTTACTTTTGTACCTGTTGTAACATTTGTCAGTTCGGCAAAGGTGATGAGACATCGATTCCAGCCTAGGTTTGGGGCTGATTACGTCTTTAAAGGTCAACCCAGACGGATTTTTTTTTGGTCTAAAAATCCTTAAAAATCATAGTTCATACTTCACTTTGTATGAAAAAAATATTGAAAAAATTCTAATCTGATCAGAAACACACGTAATATGGGAGCAAAGTGGGCTTTTTCACACTTTCACAGCTGGGTTGATGACGTCACGCAGGGCAATTGGCTGAGAAAAAACAGCGGATAACATGGAAAGCGAGTGCAGACAGAGCTCCGATTCAGATGTCGATTCGAGCGATATCAGCTCCTTAGATGGAAATATTTTTCGCCAAGAAGATGAAATTATGGTGTTCTATTTGGGCCAAGTTTGCGTCGCGTGGCGACTTTTAGAAACTCGCCACTCGCCACGCGCCGTGGACCTCTCCGGCGCGCGGCGACTGGCGACTTTCTGCTATCTCTTAACCTGCAAAAACTCGCCAGTCGCCACCCGCCGTAAAACACGGCGAGTTTCGCTCTATCTTTAACCTGGAAAAACTCGCCGCGCGCCACTCGCCGGATGAACCACGGCGCACGGCGACTGGCGACTTTTGACTGTAGTGAAACTCGCCACTCGCCACACGCCGTGGACCTCTCCGGCGCGCGGCGGCTGGCGACTTTCTGCTATCTCTTAACCTGCAAAAACTCGCCAGTCGCCACCCGCCGTAAAACACGGCGAGTTTCGCTCTATCTCTTAACCTGGAAAAACTCGCCGCGCGCCACTCGCCGGATGAAGAGGTGTCAGAGTGAAGCCCTTAATGTGTAGATCACGACTTGAGAGATGTCCACATCATCTGTGACGTCATCAGTAGGAGTAGTAGCCAAAGTGGGCATTTTGGGGCTGTGAAGGAAGCTGTTTGGGGTAGAGACGGACCATCCGTGATCCAAATGGACCGTGTGGGGTGTCATCTTGTAGCTCACTGCATGTAGACGACGAATGGTATGTTTTTTGTTGGAAGCCGCATCGTGCTACTCATGCGTAGTTGAGCAGTAGTAAAGAAAGATGTCATTTAGGGCGTGGGCAATGACATGTTTGGGCATTCAAGGGACCCATGTGTGGTCCAAATGGACCATTTCGGGTATCCTAGTGAGGCTCTCGTGGGGTAGAGTCAGACTGGCGTGGTTTTATTGAAAGTCGCACCAATTTGCGCATGCGCAGTTGGGGTGTAGTAAGTAAAGTGGTCATTCTTGAGGTGTGCAGGGGTATAATTGAGAGATTGAGGTTCTATATCTCATCAAAAGATGGAGTGTAGGGTGTCATCTTGAAGCTCTCGTGGTGTAGACCACGACTTGAGGGAGTCTCATGTCATCTGTGACGTCATTGATGACGTCATCAGTACAAGTGGTAGCAAAAGCGGCCATTTTAAGGGTGCGTAGGGGTGCGTTTGAGAGACGGAGGGACCATTCTTGGTCCGAATGGGACGTGTGAGGTTTCGTATTGAAGGGCTCGTGGTGTCATCGCACGCATCCTGGTGTACCTTATGCTCTACGGGCTATAGGATACAGGTACCTGCGCATGCCTGCGATGACATCATTCTCTAGTTCCAAGACCTCCAAGCTCCGACTACAAGAGCTCCGACTTCAAGAGCTACGAGCTCCAAGTTCTCATCCGATCCATCCCACAGCTCTGAGCTCTGTAGTTTCTCAAATGGCTGTATACTACTGCCAGACTGCGCATGCGCAGAACGATGATGCTAGGCTCCGACGCTACCCCACAACCCTTCACTACGAAACCCAAACGACCCATTCGGAACACGGATGGTTCACCTCGAGGCTAAAATTCCATTCCAGTACCCCTTTTCCACTCTTTACTGTCTGCGCATGCTAGCCATATCCCCTACTTCTATGACACACCGGACCAGTCGGACGCTGTTCCACGAAAGCTTCGATATGATACCCCACACGTCCCATTCGGGCCGAGAATGGTCCCTCAGTGTCTCAAACACACCACTACGCACCCTAAAATGGCTGCTTTCGGTTACCACTCGTACTGATGACGTCACCAATGTCGTCACAGATGACATGGAAATCCCTCAAGTCATGGTCTACACCACGACAGCTTGAAGATGACACCCTACACTCCATCTTTGGATGAGATATAGAACCTCACTCTCTCAAATATACCCCTGCGCACCTCCAGAATGACCACTTTACTTACTACACGCCAACTGCGCATGTGCAGATTGGGCTGACTTCCAATAAAAAACATGCCTGTCTGACTATCCCACGAAAGCTTTACTAGAATACCCCAACCTGTCCATTTGGACCAAACATGGGTCCCTTAATTGCCCAAACATGTCATTGCCCACGCCCAAAATGACATCGTTTGTTGCTACTGCTCAACTGCGCATGAGTAGCACGATGCGACTTCCAACAAAAACTATACCATTCGTCATCTACATGCAGAGAGTTACAAGATGACACCCCACACGGTCCATTTAGACCACGGATGGTCCATCTCTACCCCAAAAACCTTCCTTCACGCTCCCAAAATGCCCGCTTTGGCTACTATTCCTACTGACGACGTCACCAATGACATCACAGATGATGTGGGCATCCCTCAAGTCGTGGTCTACATACCGCGGGCTTCACTTTGACACCTCACACGATGCATTCGGATCAAGAAGGTTCCCTCAATCGCTCAAGCACACCCTCACGCACCCCCAAAACGCCCGCTTTCGCTACTACTCCTGCTGTTGTATGTATATAGTCCCTGTGTGACGTCATACCCAACAAATAGTAATAGTATCTTGTAAGTATTCGATGCAGCAATCAATGCTGAATAATATGTGACCAACATTATGAAGTTTGGATAATAATTATGGAAGATAAGACTTTTCTTGTAACCCTACCCCCTATTGTCACAAAAATTGTACTTTTCAACATAGGGATAATTTCAAAGTGATTAAAGGGGTAGTGAGTCCCAGTTTATCGACTGTTAACAAGTTGTTCCTTATTTGACATGTCCTAAAGTACATAAAAAACATAGTTTCGGTCTGTAGTGGGGGGTGCAAGATGACCCTTAGTAGCTCACGGACTAGTTGATAACTCTACTGATATACGCCCGATTTGAATTTTGTTTGTTTTCTCATAATCCCCATGAAATACCAATTTCAGAATTATATAGTTTGATAAAAAAACTTTGGACATTCATGGCGAAAAGTAAGCCGTGGTGAGTGGGTGTCGAACCGACGTCACGGTGATGGATCGGCATTCACATTTGCTCAATTTTCGACAAATTACGTCAATTAAATTGAAATCGAATGATATTCCCACAATCTCAAATGTTAATGGATTATGAAAGTATTATTATCACTTCTGTATCTACAGCCATTCACTCCAATTGGTGTTCAGAAAAAAAAAAACATTAAAAGGCGACCGGTTTGCCCGATCACTGTACGACTTTTTATTTTTTTATTTATTTACTTATCAAACGTATATATATTTATGAAAGATCATTTTAGTATTGTTAAATAGTATATATGAAATAGAGACTCATCCAGTCTAACTTGTAGGTGCTCAAGCAACAAATGCCACATCATGGCACAGTGACTTGAGTAGCAGGGGGTGTCTTCGTCGATGTTGTTGTTGTTGTGATTATATATATAATTTTTTTTGGAAGAATATATTTATTTCCCACCTTTTCATACACCACAATGACAGTAGATGTCATAAAAATGCTTTATATACGCCCTAAATCGATCTACATACCCCTCCTCTACTAGATCTCCATCTCTAATAACAAGTGTGGTTACTTCTATGTTAAAGAATTCGCCACGAATCCCGGTACACAATACATTCTCCACGATATGGCTGGTTTCCAGTAACTGATAAAAGACTTCCGAAGACTTTTTGAAATCGAGGCCGAAAAGCTTCGAATGCAGGAGAACTTACCTCATGGAATTCTCCACGCCCGTTTAGTTTTCACCATAGTTCACGTCTGCTCATCCATTTACTGTTGGTTGTCTGCAGACACCCGAATTACCCCCTGTACCGGGATTCGTGGCGAAAGTCGGTATACGGCTTTAACATTAAGTAACCACACTTGTTATTAGAGATGGAGATCTAGTAGAGGAGGGGTATGTAGATCGATTTAGGGCGTATATAAAGCATTTTTATGACATCTACTGTCATTGTGGTGTATGAAAAGGTGGGAAATAAATATATTCTTGCAAAAACAATTATATATATAATCACAACAACAACAACATCGACGAAGACACCCCCTGCTACTCAAGTCACTGTGCATCATGGATATCATTCTGGGCGTTCATCGGGGACGCGAGAGCGAGCAGGGCATGTACAGCCGTCTCCCTGCCCGAGGCCTCGCTTGCAGGCTAGGTTCGTTCAGCCGATGTCCGTGATAGATTCTCCTATCATTCTGATTCTGATTGTTCTTAGGTTTGATAGTTGGAATAGCTGCATGTTCTCTTTAGTTTTGGTTTGTACCCGAATTCAACTGCTACGCTGTAGAGGTCCTCGAATGATGTCTTTTTGTCAAAATGTGCCGAGCAAATTATACGAGTACTGGCTCGGGCCCTCTTTCCACACCCTCGTGTTGCGTACAAATTTCGTCCAATTTGCAGCGATTTTCTCGTCTTTAGGCCACAAATGAATACTAACACCGTCATCTGTAGTAAAACTGCAACCTCCCACTACACAACGTCGCGGCATATTTAACAAATGATGCCCCGATACTCCGAAAATCAGCAGCTACTTATGACTGTGGTATACGGCTTTAACATAGAGAATACAAGACGGCTGTCCGTCCGTGACGTCACAGCTGGAATTGACAGGAGAGCGATTTTCACCTTTCAAACGGCAATATCTCGCCAACCAGACTGCACAAAATTATGAAAAAAATATCATTATTTTCAGAATCGAAAGGACTATTTTTTTTATATTTTTGACCTCAGATCGTTTGGGTTGACCTTTAACGCACAAATTTAATACTATCCAATCACGCCTGTTGAAAAGTGCAGGTGTTCATTTGGGAGATTCTATTTTTTTACAAAGCGGGTTTGGAATGGTCTAGATCAAATAAAATAAACAAACAAATAAATTATAAGACGAAATTTCTATCCCAAGTTTAACTGTTTTTTCCATCGTAAAATTGGTAAACAAAGCGACACAAATAGACCTACATCAATATTTCACACACTCTGTCTCAGGTAGCAGACTCACTCCCAATTAAGAGGCAACATACACACGTCCATTGATATTAGCACGTTGCCAATTGACACGCGGGGGGGGGGGTGTATACGTTTCAACAAACATGGCGATGGGGGAGAGATGTAGCAAAATTTTACACTCTATTTTTCAATCTTTCGTTCAAATCTTTGCTGACGATCAATTTAAGTAATGCTATAGAATAGAAATAATGTTTTCTAGGCGTGTTCATGGTTAGTTGACGCACGGTTAGTGCGGAAAAGTTGATCAATTTAGCCCTTGCCTTAAAATATAAACTTTCTCACACTAACCGTGCAGCAAATAACCATTGAACACACCTATGATAACACTAGGAATAATTTCCGTTGGTGAATAGCCCAATTCTGACAAGATCCGTTTCATTTTTCGCCTGAGCAGCACATCGTACTGAACAAAGAGAAGAGTGTCTTTAACACCAGCGACACAAGGTTCCTTGAACATGAGATCACAAGTGAAGGCCTCAAACCAGACAAGAAGAAGGTAAGAGCCATCCTCAAGATGGATGATCCAACCTATATCGATGGCATTCGACGACTACAGGGCACTGTCAACTACCTCGCAAAGTTCCTTCAGAAACTATCAGATGTCATGTAATCCATCTGACGGCTAACTCATCAAGGTAGTGTGTGGGAATGGACAGAGGTACAGGACAGAGCAATGTTTGAAATCAAGAGTAGTAGACGGGCCCTGCTGTCGGTGGATCAATTAGAATTGAGAACGAAAGTAGGTCAAGTATGACGCGTTTGACGTCATCGTATGACGTCACTGGGTCGGGGTCACGTGAAAATAGGTCAAGGTCGTCCCGCTGTCCTTATCTAGGTCAAGTATGACGCGTTTGACGTCATCGTATGACGTAATTAGGGCGTGGTCGTAAGAACCCGGTTTAACCGGACGTCAGAAACCGGTTTAACCGGTCGTAAGAAACCGGTAAAACCAGTTTAACCGGTTTAAATAGGGCGGTATGGTGACAGCCCCTTTGTTAGCAGCCCCTTTGTTAAATAACAATAAAAACATCACGTGACCCTTAGACGGCTAATAGGATAAAAGGAGAGAGTTTTCGAGTTCAGTGGTCACATGCCACTGGCGCACGAAGGTGCGTTTTTACGTATTTGGTCGATCTCCTGTCTCGGTATACAATGGATGACGAGAAAGCATTTGATGAAGGTAAGTTCGCATTATCAATCATTCCTTTGAGCACAAACGGTTCGTTTCTTAAAAGAAGGTCTTTCATATATTATAGACTAACACATCACACTGTATTAGGGCAAATGCCACGTATAGTTAACTAACTGTGCGGGTTAAATTATAGGCCTCGGAATGTCACAGTCTACCGAGCATCTATTGACGTTCTCCGGGCGTAACGGTCCATTACACTTCAGCGATCTCCTTTGATACGTGCCGGTGCACACTGAAACGACATTCTTTCTTTCTTGAATTTTCCTAGTCTAAAACAGTTGGATAATCTAGGTTTATTATTTATTATGCCTTTAGTATCTATATGGGGAGAATTTCTGTTAAATACTGGTCATACCGAAGGTGCGTGTATAGTTAACTAGCTGTGCGGGTTAAATTATATGCCTCGGAATGTCCCAGTCTACCGAACATCTATTGTCCTTCTCCGGGCGTAACGGTCCATTACACTTTAGCGATCTCCTTTGATACGTACCGGTGCACACTGAAACGACATTCTTTCTTTCTTGAATTTTCCTAGTCTAAAACAGTTGGATAATCTAGGTTTATTATTTATTATGCCTTTAGTATCTATATGGGGAGAATTTCTGTTAAATACTGGTCATACCGAAGGTGTGTGTATAGTTAACTAGCTGTGCGGGTTAAATTATAGGCCTCGGAATGTCACAGTCTACCGAGCATCTATTGACGTTCTCCGGGCGTAACGGTCCATTACACTTTAGCGATCTCCTTTGATACGTGCCGGTGCACACTGAAACGACATTCTTTCTTTCTTGGATTTTCCTAGTCTAAAACAGTTGGATAATCTAGGTTTATTATTTATTCGGCCTTTAATATATATATGGGGAGAATTTCTGTTAAATACTTGTCATACCGAAGGTGCGTGTATAGTTAACTAGCTGTGCGGGTTAAATTATAGGCCTCGGAATGTCACAGTCTACCGAGCATCTATTGACGTTCTCCGGGCGTAACGGTCCATTACACTTTAGCGATCTCCTTTGATACGTGCCGGTGCACACTGAAATGACATTCTTTCTTTCTTGGATTTTCCTAGTCTAAAACAGTTGGATAATCTAGGTTTATTATTTATTCGGCGTTTAATATATATATATATATGGGAGAATTTCTGTTAAATACTGGTCATACCGACGGTGCGTGTATAGATAGCTGACCGTGCGGGTTAAATTATAGGCCTCGGAATGTCACAGTCTACCGAGCATCTATTGCCCTTGTCCGGGCGTAACGGTCCATTACACTTTAGCGATCTCCTTTGATACGTGCCGGTGCACACTGAAACGACATTCTTTCTTTCTTGGATTTTCCTAGTCTAAAACAGTTGGATAATCTAGGTTTATTATTTATTCGGCCTTTAATATATATATATATGGGAGAATTTCTGTTAAATACTGGTCATACCGACGGTGCGTGTATAGATAGCTGACCGTGCGGGTTAAATTATATGCCTCGGAATGTCACAGTCTACCGAGCATCTATTGCCCTTGTCCGGGCGTAACGGTCCATTACACTTTAGCGATCTCCTTTGATACGTGCCGGTGCACACTGAAACGACATTCTTTCTTTCTTGGATTTTCCTAGTCTAAAACAGTTGGATAATCTAGGTTTATTATTTATTATGCCTTTAGTATATAGATGGGGAGAATTTCTGTTAAATACTGGTCATACCGCCGGTACGTATATAGTTAAATGACCGTGCGCGATAAATTATATGCCTCGGAATGTCGCAGTCGACCGCACATCTATTACCGCAATGACCCTGCACACACACACACACATAGATTTGGTCCTTCTGTAATGGGCGCCTATTGTAGACCAGTCCCATTGTACTCTGGCCGCTAATCGTTTTCGCTAATGTTATTCGTTCCGTGTCACCATGGTACCTCGATTAACTGTAACACTGGGTGTTTTAAGCACTTGTATCTATACTATAGAAACTTATGGCGACATAGCCTAATTTGTAAAGACCTTATTCGTGGTTAATGTCTCTGTCTCTGTCTCTCTCGATGACTTCTATAGGCAAACTTAAAAAAGCCGTACACACCTGTCTCACCGTATATTGGGTTAACGGGGGAAACGGTCAACTCTCTTGTTACCTCGATTATTTAAGAACTCTAAAAAAATTAAAAGGTATAGGAGATTAAAAGCTACAAGTTAATTATTGTCTTATTCCCAAGCGTCTTTTTAGGTCACCGTTCACGATTGAGGTAAATATAATATGAAATTAGAATTGTATGACCAGTTATTTCATTTACAGATGCTTTCTTCGATGCACTACAAGATCTAAGCTTACCGTCATCTCCCACCGCTAGTTTTAGGTATGTGATTATTTACATTTTCAATTTATTTTCTTTAGACCCTTGTTATTCGTTATGTTTTATCTCTTATTCGTACTTAAAACAGTTTCGTTCAAAGGGTTTATCTTTAAAGATATCAGGAAATATTCCTAAATGATAGGTTAGCTCGTTGGATAAGACGTCGGCCTCAGGATCGATCAGTCTGGGGTTCAAATCCTGGTTGGGTCGAGAAAACTTTTTTCTTCTTATGTAATGGAAAACAATAAAGAGTTGCTACACCTATCTTTGGATGGTATATTTATTATCATTGGATACCCGTTGTAACCGACTACCGCCCGTATAAAGGCATATCGAAACGACTCTGGACAGTGACCGAAAGAAAGAAGAACACAACTTCGGTTGTTAAAGTTCAAAGTATATATTTATTTATACAAATTAATTGAGTAATGACAGTTTCAAAACGAAAATACAAACTGAGCAATCCTAGTACCCAAACGTCAATTTCATTGCCACAACCCTGTGAAAGAGCTGAGGGTATATCGATAACGAATGTAACGGCACGCCCTGGTGGCGAAATCAACTAATCAAAGGATTTGATCGGTTGTCTTGTGTACTCGCGCGGTAAAAGTCTGTTTATTAAGAATTTACGCATCTCGACGGCAGACTCTTCCGCTTCATCGTTTGATAAGTCGTCTTCCTCACGCATCCGTTTCTTAGTCGCCATTACTTTCTGATGAATCGGGTGCTTCCGTAGTTTGCTCCATAACCTTAAATTATGGACGTAGATATTTCGGAACCTCGTCTGTATTCTGGGTAAAAGCTTGTCATATGCCATCTGATGCGCAGTTGGTTCATCCATTCCGTCTTCTTCGTAAACTTCCGCAAGGTCGTTTATATCGGATTCATTATCATCAATCGCTTTATCCGCGAAGAGTTCCAACAAACACATGTCATTATCAACATCATCGTTATCACCATCATCATCATCATCATAATCATCATCATCATCATCATCATCCGTAACTTCTCCGTCATCAGTACCTTCATCATCATCATCATCATAATCATCATTATCATCATCATCATCCGTAACTTCTCCGTCATCAGTACCTTCATCATCACCATCATTGTCATCATCATTATCATCATCATCGGCGTCAGTAGCGTCGGTATAATTTTGATCACCATGGTAGCCAAAAGTTTGATCTGAAGGACATTTATTTTTACCATTACTACCGGAACTGGAAAATTCGTCCCCATGGACAATACTTCCGCCCTCATGGTAATACGACCTTCCACATGTCGTAGGGTCACTCACCGCCATCGTATAGGGTTGGTCTACTCTACTTGTTGGACCTATAGCGAGGCTCGGTGGTGTCTCTTGGTTGTGTTTGCATTGAATGTGTCTGAGCATACTATCGCGACGAGAGAAGATTCTCTGACAGAACATACACGTAAACGACATGTTGCTCAGTCGACCGATACATATGGACTGATGAGGGACCCGTGTTCATTCCTATATGTACAGTCACCACCACCACCACCACCACCGGGAGAGGACTCAAAAGGTCACGAAAGTTCATATAAAGTCCTATATGTACAGACACCACCACCACCACCACCACCACCACCGAGCGACTTGTGACGTCATCTGTCGTGTTGGCCACTCATGGCCCTGGTGACAAAAACTGGAACTACTGGGAGATAACTCCGGGCTGTCACGTGACCCGACAGTGATCTTTGTTGCACCATTATTAATATCCGATATTGTAAAAGGTTATCTTTGAGTATATTGATACCAAGGGGGCGTCATCAGGTCACCATTATTAATACCACCATCACCACCACCACCACCACCACCGGGAGAGGACTCAAATGGTCACGAAAGTTCATATAAAGTCCTATTTGCACAGACACCACCACCACCACCACCACCACCACCGAGCGACTTGTGACGTCATCTGTCGTGTTGGCCACTCACGGCCCTGGTGACAAAAACTGGAACTAGTGGGAGATAACTCCGGGCTGTCACGTGACCCGACAGTGATCTTTGTTGCACCATTATTAATATCCGATATTGTAAAAGGTTATCTTTGAGCATATTGATACCAAGGGGGCGTCATCAGGTCACCATTATTATTACCACCACCACCACCACCACCACCGGGAGAGGACTCAAATGGTCACGTAAGTTCATATAAAGTCCTATATGTACAGACACCACCCCCACCACCACCGAGCGACTTGTGACGTCATCTGTCGTGTTGACCACTCGTGGCCCTGATGACAAAAACTGGAACTAGTGGGAGATAACTCCGGGCTGTCACGTGACCCGACAGTGATCTTTGTTGCACCATTATTAATATCCGATATTGTAAAAGGTTATCTTTGAGCATATTGATACCAGGGGGCGTCATCAGGTCACCATTGACGCCCGCCTGGTATCAATATGCTCAAAGATAACCTTTTACAATATCGGATATTAATAATGGTGCAACAAAGATCACTGTCGGGTCACGTGACAGCCCGGAGTTATCTCCCACTAGTTCCAGTTTTTGTCACCAGGGCCACGAGTGGTCAACACGACAGATGACGTCACAAGTCGCTCGGTGGTGGTGGTGGTGGTGGTGTCTGTACATATAGGACTTTATATGAACTTACGTGACCATTTGAGTCCTCTCCCGGTGGTGGTGGTGGTGGTGGTGGTGGTAATAATAATGGTGACCTGATGACGCCCCCTTGGTATCAATATCCTCAAAGATAACCTTTTACAATATCGGATATTAATAATGGTGCAACAAAGATCACTGTCGGGTCACGTGACAGCCCGGAGTTATCTCCCCCTAGTTCCAGTTTTTGTCATCAGGGCCACGAGTGGCCAACACGACAGATGACGTCACAAGTCGCTCGGTGGTGGTGGTGGTGGTGGTGGTGTCTGTACATATAGGACTTTATATGAACTTACGTGACCATTTGAGTCCTCTCTCGGTGGTGGTGGTGGTGGTGGTGGTGGTAATAATAATGGTGACCTGATGACGCCCCCTTGGTATCAATATGCTCAAAGATAACCTTTTACAATATCGGATATTAATAATGGTGCAACAACGATCACTGTCGGGTCACGTGACAGCCCGGAGTTGTCTCCCCCTAGTTCCAGTTTTTGTCATCAGGGCCACGAGTGGCCAACACGACAGATGACGTCACAAGTCGCTCGGTGGTGGTGGTGGTGGTGGTGGTGGTGGTGGTGTCTGTACACTTAGGACTTTATATGAACTTTCGTGACCTTTTGAGTCCTCTCCCGGTGGTGGTGGTGGTGGTGGTGGTGACTGTACATATAGGAATGAACACGGGTCCCTCATCAGTCCATATGTATCGGTCGACTGAGCAACATGTCGTTTACGTGTATGTTCTGTCAGAGAATCTTCTCTCGTCGCGATAGTATGCTCAGACACATTCAATGCAAACACAACCAAGAGACACCACCGAGCCTCGCTATAGGTCCAACAAGTAGAGTAGACTAACCCTATACGATGGCGGTGAGTGACCCTACGACATGTGGAAGGTCGTATTACCATGAGGGCGGAAGTATTGTCCATGGGGACGAATTTTCCAGTTCCGGTAGTAATGGTAAAAATAAATGTCCTTCAGATCAAACTTTTGGCTACCATGGTGATCAAAATTATACCGACGCTACTGACGCCGATGATGATGATAATGATGATGACAATGATGGTGATGATGAAGGTACTGATGACGGAGAAGTTACGGATGATGATGATGATAATGATGATTATGATGATGATGATGAAGGTACTAATGACGGAGAAGTTACGGATGATGATGATGGTGATGATTATGATGATGATGGTGATAACGATGATGTTGATAATGACATGTGTTTGTTGGAACTCTTCGCGGATAAAGCGATTGATGATAATGAATCCGATATAAACGACCTTGCGGAAGTTTACGAAGAAGACGGAATGGATGAACCAACTGCGCATCAGATGGCATATGACAAACTTTTACCCAGAATACAGACGAGGTTCCGAAATATCTACGTCCATAATTTAAGGTTATGGAGCAAACTACGGAAGCACCCGATTCATCAGAAAGTAATGGCGACTAAGAAACGGATGCGTGAGGAAGACGACTTATCAAACGATGAAGCGGAAGAGTCTGCAGTCGAGATGCGTAAATTCTTAATAAACAGACTTTTACCGCGCGAGTACACAAGACAACCGATCAAATCCTTTGATTAGTTGATTTCGCCACCAGGACGTACCGTTACATTCGTTATCGATATACCCTCAGCTCTTTCACAGGGTTGTGGCAATGAAATTGACGTTTGGGTACTAGGATTGCTCAGTTTGTATTTTCGTTTTGAAACTGTCATTACTCAATTAATTTGTATAAATAAATATATACTTTGAACTTTAACAACCGAAGTTGTGTTCTTCTTTCTTTCGGTGACTGTCCAGAGTCGTTTCGATATGCCTTTATACGGGCGGTAGTCGGTTACAACGGGTATCCAGTGATAATAATTATACCATCCAAAGATAGGTGTAGCAACTCTTTATTGTTTTCCATTACATAAGAAGAAAAAAGTTTTCTCGACCCAACCAGGATTTGAACCCCTGACTGATCGATCCTGAGGTCGACGTCTTATCCACCGAGCTAACCTATCATTTAGGAATATTTCCTGATATCTTTTAAGATAAACCCTTTGAACGAAACTGTTTTAAGTACGAATAAGGGATAAAACATAACGAATAACAAGGGTCTAAAGAAAATAAATTGAAAATGGAAATAATTACATACCTAAAACTAGCGGTGGGAGATGACGGTAAGCTTAGATCTTGGAGTGCATCGAAGAAAGCATCTGTAAATGAAATAACTGGTCATACAATTCTAATTTCATATTATATTTACCTCAATCGTGAACGGTGACCAAAAAAGGCGCTTGGGAATAAGACATGATTTAACTTGTAGCTTTTAATCTCCTATACCTTTTAAGTTTTTTAGAGTTCTTAAATAATTGAGGTAACAAGAGAGTTGACCGTTTTCCCCGTTAACCCAGTATACGGTGAGACAGGTGTGTACGGCTTTTTTAAGTTTGCCTATAGAAGTCACCGACAGAGACAGAGACAGAGACATTAACCACGAATAAGGTCTTTACAAATTAGGCTATGTCGCCATAAGTTTCTATAGTATAGATACAAGTGCTTAAAACACCCAGTGTTACAGTTAATCGAGGTACCATGGTGACACGGAACGAATAACATTAGCGAAAACGATTAGCGGCCAGAGTACAAAGGGACTGGTCTACAATAGGCGCCCATTACAGAAGGACCAAATCTATGTGTGTGTGTGTGCAGGGTCATTGCGGTAATAGATGTGTGGTCGACTGCGACATTCAGAGGCATATAATTTATCGCGCACGGTCAGTTTATACACGCATCCGTGGGTATGACCAGTATTTAACAGAAATTCTCCCCATCTATATACTAAAGGCATAATAAATAATAAACCTAGATTATCCAACTGTTTTAGACTAGGAAAATCCAAGAAAGAAAGAATGTCGTTTCAGTGTGCACCGGCACGTATCAAAGGAGATCGCTAAAGTGTAATGGACCGTTACGCCCAGAGAACGTCAATAGATGCTCGGTAGACTGTGACATTCCGAGGCCTATAATTTAACCCGCACAGCTAGTTAACTATACGTGGCATTTGCTCTAATACAGTGTGATGTGTTAGTCTATAATATATGAAAGACCTTCTTTTAAGAAACGAACCGCTTGTGCTCAAAGGAATGATTGATAATGCGAACTTACCTTCATCAAATGCTTTCTCGTCATCCATTGTATACCGAGACAGGAGATCGACCAAATACGTAAAAACGCACCTTCGTGCACCAGTGGCATGTGACCACTGAACTCGAAAACTCTCTCCTTTTATCTTATTAGCCGTCTAAGGGTCACGTGATGTTTTTATTGTTAGCTAACAAAGGGGCTGCTAACAAAGGGGCTGTCACCATACCGCCCTATTTAAACCGGTTAAACTGGTTTTACCGGTTTCTTACGACCGGTTAAACCGGTTTCTTACGACCACACCCTAATTACGTCATACGATGACGTCAAACGCGTCGTAAGTGACCTAGATATGGACAGCGGGACGACCTTGACATACTTTCACGTGACCTAGACCCCAGTGACGTCATACGATGACGTCAAATGCGTCATACTTGACCTACTTTCGTTCTCAATTCTGATTGGTCCACCGACACAAGGGCGCATCTACTACTTATCTTTATGAATACTATATTTCAATCAATAACAAATAGCGGTTGTGTGCAGGAATAATGTTCGCTTTTGTAGCGCTCTAAACATCTATTTTTAGAGAAATGAGAAAATCTAAGACTGCGTCCTGATTGACTCAGGCCTCAATGCCAATAACCAATGACAAATGCGGGATGCCATCTATCCAGACCTGTCTTCACAAGTCCAGGTAAATCGTGAATCCTCTCACAGGGTTTACCCGGACATTTTTGATGATTCGAGTGAGTTTTTGAGTCCTTGCCTCAATCTCGAACATTTCATCCCCCGAGGTTATTTTGAATTAGCATGTCGGTATTCCAAGCCGGCGGTTTTTTGCTTTGACTCTCGATGACGATTTCAGCCTGACATCAAAGTTATGCCAGCGATGTCACATCTCAAACATTGCAGCTAGTGGTTTGGCGCAATGAGCTTGCTGAGCCTGTTCAATAATTGGTTTGATTTAGAGGATACCCCTTGATCTCTGTTTTATCCAGAACTACCGTGGGCAACTAACCAAGGCAATGCATAGATACCCTAACAAATCGATCAATACACTGGCTCCCGAGGATGGCCTGGTGGGCCACATGCCTCTCACGCTCCACACCTCTTATACGACACGATTTGCGTTTTCTATTCTACTCGTCATACCGGAAGTAACATCATAACCCGTCCACGTGCGAACTTAACATTGATACGTCAAAGTTAAAATCAAAAAACGAAAAACGGACAAGTCGAGGCAATTTTCAATATTTGATTTTCATTTTTGCGTCAAGTAAAACGAAAAACGAAAATTGAAAATTGACTGTCAAATATCAATTTTCGTTTTTTGTTTTTGTAATCCCAGAATCAAAAATTGAAAATTGACGGTCAAATTTCAATTTTTGATTTTAAGATTACAGAAACAAAAAACGAAAATTGAAAATTGATGGTCAAATTTCAATTTTTGATTTTGAGAAACCAAAAACGAAAAACGAAAATTGAATTGTGCAAGGTTACACGGACCCTATAAGCTGCACAGTATTTGGTTTAGATATAGACCCTGTCCTATTTTTGTTGGGACGTGGGTGCTGTTGGAAAGATTCAAATGACACCCATACATAATTAAACGCATTATGGAAAGGATAGTGGTAAAAGATGCCGGCGTACTGACAAGAAGTCATATGAACCACAAACAAACATACAGATTGAATAAAAAAATATTTTGTATCCCAGCCACGCTTTCATTGTAGCTGTTCCTGTGGACATGTTGAATGACCTGACCTGACGACCCATAGCGCCCGATTGCTCGGTATCAGATACAAATACTTCAGAGCGATGATGTAATAGCCCTATCAAGTCATCCGGTTTGAAACTGAAGAACCATGTGACCACCAGATAGTAAAAATCGGCCCAAACGAGGAAGTATTTAATGAATGCAAGTTCGTAATCAGCAAAGTACCTGTGAGGCCAACGCTTTATTTTCCACCTCGTTTACAAGTCAAAAAACTACAATCACAATGATTTGTACAGAGGACAAACGCGTCGGGGACTAAACGTCCACCAGCACAATCTCACCATATACAGAAAACAATTAAACGCAACATTAAAAGGGAGGTGGAAAACGATGCAAGAGTATTGACAAAAAGTCATATGACACTAAAGACAAACATAATAACTGCATATTTCTGTAAACATCAGAAGAACCAAAAGTACAGAAAACTCTACAGTTCAAGTCCCATGATTTCGTTTTGCTCATTTCAGGTTGTTTACATGGGGATCGTTTTATTCGGTCCGGCGATTGCAATGGAAGCAGGTTGGTGGGAATAATTATCCGTATTCAAGGCACACGAGAAGATATGAACACACAATTTCCAAACACATTCCATATGTGTTGGGGTTGAATGTGAAAAACTATAGCTCTGGGGTCTTATGCAAACCTTGCAGTGAAACTTAAAATGTCGCTATTTGTAACACGAAGCTTACAATAATAGTTTGAACGGATTAATAATATGTCCGAAAATATGATTATTATCTCAACGGACGACTTGCGGTTCTACTCCTTATGCTTTTCATAAAAATTGCAAATTCTTAAACGAGGGACTACACGATAATCATGATAATCGTCCTATTATAAACAGAAAAGCCTATTTGCCAGCCTGTACTTTGAATTTCATCCAATAATAGCAGAATATTGAGAGAAGGACTCAAAGAACTGAATATTGTGCTCTCTTCGCAATTTTCTTGCACAGCTTTGATCGGTCTCGTCATTTATATAACTGGATTCGATTAGGATAATATCTGATTGCACACAGTGATCTTCCCGAGTGACAATGTTTCAATGTTAAAGAAGTAATCAGTCACAAAATCGACGAATTGTCGGAACTTTCACCTGTGAAGCATAATAGTTTTCACCTCTAGAGCAAAGCCCGACAGGTATTGTCGTCGTCAGCTGCCGTTAATCCGTCTTTCTGTTCACATTTTTGTTCACTTTTCTTGTGAATAAGATATCTCAATAATGATAAGGGACAGGCATTCCAAGCTTATGTCACATGTGCATCAGTATATGGGTTTAAACCCATGAACGACTTCATCAAGGTCAAACTGATATGAGTTTTATCAAGGTCAAATTGATATGACCAAGACCTATTTTATCAAGGTCAAATTTCAGTTCAAAAAGCTAGTATTAAAGCTAGTATTATTTCAGATTTCTTGTGTAGTATTTTTCGTGAACGGTTTTGGCATCTGTGCGTGGTGAAATTTTCAGTTGATTCGTCAGATTTTCGCTGTCTGAGGCTCGAAGGTATGTCCGCAGTAGATCACCATTTTCCTTGTGTAGATAGATGGCGCTGTATTGAATATAACATTCTCATACGGGGCTGTTGGGTCTTCGAAAGCACTTAGTTAATATATAGCGCTGACTATTTGAAAAACTTTTTACAACTGTCATTATTCTTTTGCTTGTAACTATTAATGTGCGGTGAAACAAAATAATTTGTGTCACTTTTCATCGCGGAAAAGGAGAAATTTTGAAGAAATATGACCAAAAAAATAACTTTTCTGGTACCCCACGTGCTCGCCATCCTAAATTTTCCCATGCTCCTCTGCTCTTGGGGTCATGCAAATAGGCTCAAAATGACCCCAATATGATATATTATGCAGTCACGGAGTTTCAGCTCTCGATGTTCTGTCGTTCCGGAGATAGCGCAGAAAGTTTGGTAGTGGGGCCATTGCTCCCCCACACCCCCAAGGCCAGATAGGGATAAAACGCAAGTATCGGGCCAATAACCTCTTACTTAACCCTGCCAAATGAAACGACACAAACTTAAGAGATGATACCCCGCGACTTGAGTCAGTTTGAGCCTAATTGCATATTCCTCCATGCAAGGGATAACGGAGAATATTCGAAATGACCCCCATGAGGGTGTGACTAAAAAGTTGCACTTCGTCGCTTTTCCTCAGTATATTTGCGTCTTTATGCATAAAATTGCCCAACTTTATTTCATCTTATATCCTAATTAATCGTGTAGTTTTCTTACTCCGAACATTTTTTTCCAGGTCTTCTCCCATTGTTATTAACGTCTGTCCCGGCATAAAATCATTAATAAATAGCGAGGATGGACCAAGCCTTCAGCAAACGCCATCACTTGTTCCATTTGTATTTCAGTGACCGGGTTTCCAGTGACCATCTCAATCGTTCTTGTGGCTCTAGCCTCGGTGTTTTATACTTCTTTGGTGAGTAGTAAAATGGCCTTAAATGAATGCCACAGGTGAACTGCAAAGCTTTTAATTTTATCTAAAATGTTGCTTATATACATCTTGTCTTATGTGACATAACCTTTATACGTTTTGGGGGAAAATATATTTTGCAAAATTGTACTAATAACAATATTTAATTTATCCTGTTATAAATCCGTCTTGAAAACTCTCTAGATTTGTAGAACGTTATGACGTTATAGCGGTCTCCTTCATTCAAGTTTTATTTAAATGTGACGTCATGCTACGTCGGATGAATGAGCAGGACCACTAACCACTATAACGTCATGAGTAGTATACAAACGGCAATAAGATAGGATAGCCCCCCACTGCGCATGCGCAGAACCTGTTTTTACGTCACAGCGACCTGTTTTTGGGGGGTATTGGGGCGGTGTGCGCATGCGTGTGTGTGTGGGTGGTGGGACAAGATGGCGGCGTGTGGGTGGTGGGACAAGATGGCGGCGTGTGGGTGGTGGGACAAGATGGCGGCGTGTGGGTGGTGGGACAAGATGGCGGCTGTGGGTGGTGGGACAAGATGGCGGATTATAGAAAAACGTATAAAAGGAGTTGATTTTTAGGGTAGGGGTGTATTCAATCTGACTTACCTGACCTGACCTGACGAGCCTTCCAGCCTGTCTACCTGCCTGCCTGCTTGCTTCACCTCTAGCCAGCCAGCCAGCCAGCCAGCCATCCAGCCAGCTTGCCTACTTGTATCAGCTGTGGAGACCCCTTTTACTTTTTTCACTTTTACCAGTGCCAATTCAACAGACTTTTACACCGTAGCAGTTGCTCATCGGCCTGAGCCCATAGTCATGGCGTCATCATCATTATTTTTAGTGAGGCTTGCAAAGTACCGTGTTCGTCTGATTGATGAGATGGAGCATGTGGGTGAATTATGTGATTTCCTTATGGCGGAGGAAAACATACTCCTGGAACAGCGTGTCGAAGAAATCATGGCGGAGAAAACTCCTTCAGCACAAAACACAGCCCTCATCGATGATGTACCGCACTTTACCTACTCTGGATTTCTAGCCTTCGTGGCGGCGTTGAAGATCACGGGAAATGCCGAACTAGCAGATCTACTTGAAGCCGACGACGTTATACCAGATGATGATATCTTAGTGATGGATATCCCCGAAGAGCGTACAGCTACCAAACGTACGCACACCACTACCCCAGAGAGTACACCTGCTAAACGTGCTGGACGACCCAAACGCCCTCGACTAACACCGTTAGAAATACCTGTGGTTGAGCGAGTGAAACAAGAGGTAGAACTTCCTATGTCTGTCCAGGAGATCAACAACCTGATCCAAGAGGCTTACCAGGCAGCTCACACGCACATTTGGGAGCTTTCACCCTATTTAACAGTGAGTGTGAAAGACGAAGAAGTGCATTTTAATGCAGCGGGCTTTAACGACAGACCCGGTAAGCATATTGCCATGACCTACGCTTCCTGGCAAAAACTGGAGACCCTTGATTACGCCATCGATGCGGTTATTCGTGACCAGGGGAGTGATGAAGCGAAATTTCATGTGGGTGACGACATCTATGTGAGCTGTGCCTATTACAACGACCAGCTCCTCGTGCATATCCGTAAATGGCGAAGGCGGTTAGATACGCAAGAGCTTGTGGCTTGTCCTCAGGGTGTCACTTTGAAATTAACGGCGTGGCGGCAGTTGCAGAGTCTCGCAAGTGCAATTCGTTCAGCTCTGGCCTACCAGGTACAACACTATATTTATCAGAAGTACATCGACACAGTCCTGGATCTGATCAGACCTCAAATTCCAGAGGACACTCGTGTACCCTCATACGCACTGATCACTGAAGCACTACAGACGGTGACGGAGAGGCAAATTGCTCTGAGAGTAGAAGCGGCCTGCCCTTCCAAAATTCCACGTGAAGAGGTTATAACGTACATCTACGTGCACCAGGGCCGGAAAGATGAGGATGAATTCAAACAAGTCTTGTTGGCGAACTATTGAACAATCAGAACAAGTGTTGAAAAACATTTACCATACACATTCATTGAAGTGGCTTGAGAGCGTATAATTGTATTAAAAAGAGTTTTTTTACTGTTAATTGTATTAAAAATTCAATACTCAGATATAATTATATTAAAATTCAATACCCTTGTGAATACGTTCATTCTATTTGTGTTAATAAAAAATAGTAGAAAATTAAAAAAATGCTTAGTGTTCATTCTTTTTTTAAATTTTTTTGAAATTATTGAAAAATTATTGAAAAAAAAGGATTATTTCAACCCACACCCAGTCCATTAGATGCCCCTTCACCTCACCTTCAATTTGATACCTCACTCGACCTCATCGGGCCACTAGGGGCTCTCCTAGCTCCAAAAAGGCTATTTTCATACCCTTTGGCCGCCGCGCATGCGCAGAATCACCCTAATTCAACCCCACACCCAGTCCATTAGATGCCCCTTCACCTCAACTTCAATTTGATACCTCACTCGACCCCATTGGTCCATTAGGGGCTCTCCTAGCTCCAAAAAGGCTATTTTCATACCCTTCGGCCGCCGCGCATGCGCAGAAGGCCGATTTCAATACCCTTTTGGCCGCCGCGCATGCGCAGAATCACCCTAATTCAACCCACACCCAGCCCATTAGATGCCCCTTCATCTCACCTTCAATTTGATACCTCACTTGACCCCATCGGGCCATTAGGGGCTCTCCTAGCTCCAAAAAGGCTATTTTCATACCCTTTTGGCCGCCGCGCATGCGCAGAATCACCCTAATTCAATCCACACCCAGGCCATCAGATGCCCCTTCACCTCACCTTCAATTTGATACCTTACTCGACCCCATTGGACCATTAGGGCCTCTCCTAGCTCCAAAAAGGCTATTTTCATACCCTTTGGCCGCCGCGCATGCGCAGAATCACCCTAATTCAACCCACACCCAGGCCATCAGATGCTCCTTCACCTCACCTTCAATTTGATACCTTACTCGACCCCATTGGACCATTAGGGCCTCTCCTAGCTCCAAAAAGGCTATTTTCATACCCTTCGGCCGCCGCGCATGCGCAGAAGGCCGATAGTTCAACCCCACACCCATACCCTTTGGCCGCCGCGCATGCGCAGAATCACCCTAATTCAACCCACACCCAGGCCATTAGATGCTCCTTCACCTGACCTTCAATTTGATACCTCACTCGACCCCATTGGTCCATTTAAAAAAAAAAAAAATTGTGGCTACTCCCTAGCTCCAAAACGTCTATTTCCATACCTTTCGGCCACCGCGCATGCGCACAATGCCGATAGTTCAATCCCACACCCAGCCCATTACATGCCCCTTCACCTAACCTTCAATTTGATACCTCACTCGACCTCATCGGTTCATTTTTAAAGAAAAAATTGGGGCTATTCCATCCACCTTGCTTACCCCCTTGTCCCCCCTCTCCCCCCATTACCCCTTTTTTCAAACCCTTTTTTAATTGTTAAAAAAACATAGAAAATGAAAAAGATTTTTTTTGGCTCCATGAATCTTTTTTTCCTTTTTTATTAAATGTTAAAAAAAAATTTTTTGGCTATTCCATTTCCCTCCCCCCACTTCAATTTCCCCTTTTTTTCAATAATTTCAAAAAAATGTACCAAAAATTTAAAAAAAAAGGGGAAAGAATGATGGGAGTTGGTGTTAATTTTTGTGCTTTGTTAATAGAAGTTTCCACTTCCGGAAAGATGGGTTGGCCCTGAAAAGGGCCTTTGAAAGTGTTACACGACACTTATGCGCGGTAGATTCTCTTGATACCACCTATATGCTTCCTGCATATGGGGCATTTTATTTTGAGATGTTCCTCTCCGGCGTCAACGCAGCGGCACATGGCTCCTTCACACGACAGTGTCACCCAACAGTCTTTGCACAGGCACAGATGTCCACACGGTAGTACAGCGTACAAGCTGTCCTCATCGGTGCAAATACTACATCGTTTTTTTCTTTCTTCTATATGGCGTTCTTTCTTCTGTATGGAAATCTCAGCCCCCATTCCATTCATTGTCACCTCCATTCCAGTGATGTTTTCCCGCATGGTGTTAATCACTTCGTTGAGGCGGAATACCTCGGCTTCGTGTGGGCATTGCTGGTGTGGAGTTTCTGCAGCCGAAATGGTTATAGTTTCCGTAGGCATCGTTGTTGTTGTTGTAATGGGCGGTGTATGCTTATTTAACCATGGAAGCTCGCTGTCTTGTTCCTCCCCATCCGTGATATCATTGTCCTCGTTTTCTCCTTCTTCAATGGCCTCCATCCTGTTGATTTCTTCATCCTGTTGTTCACTTAGTCTTTGCAATCGTCTATCTTCTTCTGCTCGTATATTTCGCCGGAGTTCCCCTGCAAGTTCTTCTGTACTGCGTATTAACGTGTTTTCGTCTTCTAGAACCCTCTGAAAACTTGTGGTTATCGTTATTCCTCCAACTTCTTCACTGCTAACCATCTCTCTGTGTTCTGTAGCAGCATCATGTCTTGGATCTCTCGTAGCGTGGTGGGTAAACAAGGGTCGTCTTCTTGAATTCATAATTGTATTTTGTGAATAAATGACAACAGACCACACGTTATTTATAGTCTACACGGCTTGTGGGTGGTGGGACAAGATGGTGGCCCGTGGGTGGAGGGACAAGATGGCGGCCCGTGGGTGGTGGGACAAGATGGCGGCTGTGAATCGGCCTGTGGGTGTGAGTGAGTGCAAGATGATGGTGGGACAAGATGGCGGCTGTGGGTGGTGGGACAAGATGGCGGCTGTGAATCGGCCTGTGGGTGTGAGTGAGTGCAAAATTATGCTATCTGCTAAAAAATGTTGTGTTTTATTTTTTTCTAAAGTTTTATTTTTTTCAAACTTTTAGTTCGATAAATTCGTTGGAATTTTCACAGTAATATTATAAGATTGTCAGCTCTAGTCTGGATGTTTTTTTAGTCAGGAAAATCAATTTATTTGCAGTGTAGCGGAGTTTTCCTACTATCGTACTTTAACATTAGGCGAGTAAAATTCACTAAAAATCATACAATAATAATATAGTCGAACGGTAGGGAGTTAAAATTTTACATACACTACCCTAACTTGTCTAAGTTTAATTAGAAATAAAATATATATATACGGCAGTGATATTTTATTGTCAAAACACAGCCGTTTATAAATGAAAAAAACACACACAGATTTTCGCAGCGTCCGTGGTAGCAAACGACACAGTGTTGTCGCTGCCGTCCGCGCTTTTTACATTATAAATAGCCTGCAGTTTATTTTCAAGCATTCACAATTAGCCTGAGTGCTTAGTGATGCAGGCAAATTTGTTGAAATCATGGATAAATCAGACTTCATCCCAAATGATGATGGACCACTGCTCGGCGATGTCATTAATTTGGAAGATGACCAACCCTGGTTGGAGGCGATAATCAAGGATTTATTCTCCTCTGAACCCGGGAAGCTACCAAGTACAGTCCATTGTGAAGATCCTCCGGACACAGCGCCGCTGGGTAACTTCTTTGCCCTAGCACCCACACCGAATGTTGAACAATGTTTTGATGATATAGACTCTATGTTACAAAATATGTTGACACCACCAGTTAAAGAAAAAAATGGAGAAATGGCACAACAAAGCACAAGCCAAACAACAGATACTTCATCAGACCAAGATGAGCAGGCGGAAAACAGGGGAGACACCATAGTACCCCCAAGGAGGAAAGATGTAAGGACCGCTAGACGTCGGAAAGATGTGAGAAAAATGCGCAAGGATGTGCGAACACACAGAAGCAAGAACATCAAAATAAACCAAAATCAAGACGATGTCCATTATGTTTGGGCCATAGCGACAACAACAACACTGGGATCAAAAACAGAACGTCAAAGAGACTTATATTTATCCTGTGTAGAATGCCCGAACCAATTCGCAAAATTTGCCATCTTCCCCTGCGGCCATCAGGCATTATGTGAAAGTTGTATTCATAAATTCGCCCAGATTCCAACGTGTGCACAACCCAACAGGCCCCGAATATGTGAATTACTGCCTTTGACATGCGCCGTCTGCGCTGAAAGAAGAACACAGCGTGAACAACCCCTCTCAACAATGTAATTTATTACATATCCCAACGGTTATTTTTTAATAACCACCCTAAAAATTAAAAACAGATTCCCACCTATCCCTGTGCTATAAATTTCAACCCGTTATTTATTCGGGTTGTAATAAATAAAAAAAATAGTCCGTTATCGGTCGGACATATTAAAATAAAATAGTCCGTTATGGTTCGGACAATTAAGGGGGGGAAGAGAAAAAATTCTGTGTTTTTAATAGAGAGATTAGTTCTAACAAGAACTGTTTGATATCGGCCAGGGGTTGTTTATTTTTTGGTGATGCATTGCTAATAAAGGGGGCTGGGGTTGTATGCTTTTGAAATTGATGTGCCAAGTTAGAAGCCCTCTTTCGAAGGATGGTTTCGTTCTGAAAAGAACGGTTATTATTTTTTAACCCTGTTTTTATTCAGGGGGGGAGTAGCTTACTTCCCCGTAATGGTACTCATCTGGCTGACGGAGAAATATTCTCCCGATGGTGGTTGGATGGTGTACAGGTATTGTACCTCCGTATTGTCATCGTCGTCATCATCATCTACAAAAATTGGCAGGTCATCCATGAATGTCGCCGGCGCTATGGTAGATGGAGGAGTAGGTAGTTCTTCTTTGAATACCGGGGCTGGCAGGTCTTCCAGGGGGTAGGGAGCCGGTGGTGGTGATTGGGGCGCTGTTGGCTGCGGCTGGACCCTCAGCACTGGAAGAGGGGTGGAGGGCACGGCTTGGTTCATCGTTCTTTGTAATATGTTGAACCACCCCTCTTCGTCCAAGTTCGATGAGACCGCATTCAACAACGCCCGCACGTTGTTGGCTGTGCTCTGTGTCCTGGCTTCCGTTCCCCCAATCAGCATCTGCTGCCAGCCCGTGAATTCCCTGGCCCAAAACATCTTTATATCACGCATCATAGCTCTTCGTTGCCTTCGGGATATCCTCTGTACTTCGGTGGTGGTGGTGATGGAGGTGGTCGTGGTAGACATCTTGGCAATTGGCTTCATAATCTTCTGATTTATGTCTTCTTCTGGTAGTCAAAAGTTTTTTGAATGGGCCTTTGAAATCTGGGGCGGGATATATATAGACTTCGCGCGGACGTCGGCGAAGCCGTCATGTTTCAAGCGTAACATGAAATTCGGCGTGTGTTTGTTTTACATTTATAAACGGCTGTATTTTGACAATAAAATATCACTGCCGTATATATTTTATTTCTAATTAAACTTAGACAAGTTAGGGTATAGTATGTAAAATTTTAGCTCCCTACCGTTCGACTCTATTGTTATTGTATGAATTTCAGTGATTTTTACTCGCCTAATGGGAAAGTACGATAGTAGGAAAAATCCGCTACACTGAAAATAAATTAATTTTCCTCTCTAAAAATATATCAAGAGTATCACTTACCCCCTTATACTAGCTGAGTGAAAATTCCAGTGCGATTATCCAAAGGGAACGGTAGAAAATGATAAAAATACACCCTTCATTTTACCGTAAAGAAACACAATCTGCGTAGTTCAGATTCAGTTTCGTGCGGTGTTTCCCCACACGGATGTCGGCTTGAAAAGTACCGGCCGGGTAATCTGTTAATAAACCAATACACAGAAATGCATGATGATAATGGATTCGGCTTGAAAAGAGCCGGCCGGGTATTCTGTTAATAACCAATACATCGGTAAAAGCGTTTTGCACACCATTTTCAATGTTATCTTCTCTCCTACCTGTGAGCTCTTAATTGTTTTACATGCATAAATGACACATACAGATGTAGCGTCGTCGCAAATGTTCTGAAGTATATTTTATCTTGGAGCGCGCACCTACAAAAATTGCATTGTTAATTTTAATTATTTTCTACAGGGTATTTTTTATTTACAATTTTTGTATTCCCATTAGCAAGAATCGATCTATATAATTTGTCTGGCGCGGTATTTTTTTTGTCATTTATCATTATGGCAGCACCGGGAAAGGAGCTCGCGTTCTTTCAATTGACGTCGGATGTCATTCTCATGGTGTATGATAAAGAAGTGCAACTTATCCAGGAACATCCTAAAGAAGTGAAATTATGTTTAACCCTACCAGGGTGGGCGCTATTAGCACGCTTGTTACAGGGAAAACAACCCGAAGTGGATTTTATGCATGTAGGACTGGGTGTTTACCTGCGGAGTGGAAGAGCGGATTCTTTTTTTCCACGGCTTGAACAGTGTGGAGGCGCCGCTATTTCACTGCGACCGGGATTATGGCAGGCGCTGAAAGCTATAATCACCGACGTTCATGATCTACTCTACCCAGAAGCGAATTCACTAGCCACGCGTACACTGACCCGGGATTGTACGTTATTATTATATCCTGAACGCGTGGAATTGTTTGATGACGATTCCCGCTGTTGGTGCACATCGGAACCGGCCCGTGTGTCTTTAACCCCGGAAGGCTGGACTACGTTGAAACGCGTGTTATGCGGCGATCTCGATGGGGATAGTATACACCTGTGTCAGGACGTCTACATTTTCCGCGGCCCGTATTTTGCCCGACTTCTATGTTTGAATCGCGGGGGATTTACGCTGGATCCCGAACTCTGGACGGCTTTACAACAAGTGGTGCCCATGGTGGATAAAGTGCTCTCTCCACCCCACCCTCCTCTCACAGAATAGGGCCTGACCCTATAAATACAGGGGATGAGACAGAGTATGTGTTATTCTCCGTTCGACATTTACAGCAAGCATGTCACTACGCGCTATCCTGCCTCTTACACCCAGTGTGAGGTTATACATTTATCAAGATAAAGTGACGCTGGTGAAAGACCATCAAGCTATTTACTGGACGCCCGCTGAAATGCTATCGAATCCGGTGACACTACAGCGTGATGGGTGGAGTAAGTTTAAACGGGTGTTGAGCGGTGAGTTGGACGGAGACGTCATCCCCCTGGACAATGCCATGTACGTATATTCCGTACCGCCCGGCCACATACGTCTGGGCCGGTACCAAGAGCCTACGCGAAGTATCAGCCTAACTTCCTCTGTGTGGTCAGCCTTGGAGAAAATAGTGCCTATTGTGGACCAGTTATTTACACCGGACGACCGATCACCCGACCAATTAGCGTGCGTTCGTGCTAGGGAAGACGCGCTGAGTGAACCTGATGAAAAAAAAAAAAAAATCTGATGATGGGCAAAATACTAGAGAATGCACAGAGGCTAGAGTGACAGTATAGTACCTGACCCTATAAATACGAGGGCTAAGACAGAGTGTGTGTCATTCACCGTTCGAGATTTAGAGCAAGCATGTCACTACAAGCCATCCTGCCTCTTACATCCAATGTGGGCTTATACGTGTATGAAGCTAAAGTCACCCTGGTCGAAGATTGTGGACCTATTTGCTTTGAGCACGCTGAGACTCTATCGAATAGGGTGACACTAGAGCGTGATGGCTGGACTAAGTTTAAACGGGTGTTGAGCGGTGAGTTAGACGGACACCTGATTCACCTGGACAAGGCCATTTACGTATACCATACTGTGCTCTTTCCACGGGTGGGTCGCTACCAAGAGCCGGCGCGAAGTTTCCTCCTAACTCCCTCTCTGTGGTCAGCCTTGGAGAAAGTAGTCCCTATGGTGGACCAGTTGTTTACACCGGACGACCGATCACCCCACCAATTGGCATGGGCTCGTGCTATCGAACACGCGCTAGATGAACCTGATGAAAAAAAAGCTGATGGGGAAAATACTATATGTATAGAATGCACACAGGCTAGAATGACAGTGTCACCTGATGAAGCGACCCACACACACATGACGGCCCAGAACGATGAAGAAGAAAAAGTCCGTGATGAAGCCGCGGGACCGGAAAAAGCAGTCTACAGTGATTAACGAGGTGTTAAGCGATCTGTATTACAGCCCTAATAGTCCAGCCGCATATAGCGCTGTCGGAGCGCTCTCTCGAGCTGCCCATTCTCAAGGCATCAGTCGAACTCAAGTTCGAGACTGGTTAAAAACTCAAGACACCTATAGTTTGCACCGAGCAGCCCGACGTCATTTTCGCCGTAACCGGGTGATCGTCGGCGGGATAGACGCGCAATGGCAGGCGGATTTAGTGGACATGAGTCGCTTTGCACCTCACAATGATGGACATCGGTATATATTGACCTGTATCGATATTCTATCCAAGTATGCCTGGGTACTACCCATTCGCACCAAAACAGGAGAGAATCTCATAGGAGCCTTCCAGCAGATTTTCAAGACGGGGCGCAAACCTCTTTATTTACAAACAGATGAAGGCACCGAATTTCTCAACCGACCCTTTCAAGCCTTTCTTAAGAAACAGAAGGTATTTTTCTTTCATACGTACAACGAGACGAAAGCTTCTGTGGTGGAACGTTTCAATCGTACCTTCAAAGGCCGCATGTACAAGTATTTTACCGCCCAAAACACTCGACGCTACATCGATGTACTCCCTCAACTGGTGCAAGGCTACAATCGCGCCTATCATCGCAGTATCCAGCGAGCTCCCCGTGCTGTGACAGAACGCAACGAACATCAAGTGCGTGCTACGCTGTACTCATCCAGTTCACAACCACTCACGGCACCCCGGTACAAACGTGGCGATGTGGTACGGATCAGTAAAGTGAAAGGTCAATTTGAGAAAAGTTATTTGCCCAACTGGAGTGACGAGCACTTTGTCATCGTTCGCCATAAACCTCGACAGCCACACGTCTATCAACTGGAAGATCTACAAGGAGAGAGACTGCAAGGCACGTTTTACGAGGCAGAATTACAACCCATAGTGAAAACACCCAAAGACTATTACACGGTGGAAAAGATTTTGAAAACGGAACGTCGCCGTGGCATTCCCTATCATCTCGTCAAATGGCAAGGATGGCCTCGTTCGTTTAATTCCTGGGTGTCCGGCCGTGACATGAAACGTCTATAAATTCTAACCCCCATCACCACCCGCCTTCAGTGTAGGATTGTACCATGGATAGGACACGTCTACCTTTACTATTACGAACTCGAAAAGCACAAGTGGGTACTCTAGTGTGTGTAGTAGTGCTTGTGGGTACGTTATTTACAGGCGTGTTCTACGATTTGACGACGGTGCTATCCTGTTTGAACACCCTGCGTTCTCCGTCATCCACCACGTCCACCACGACGCTGCCTACGCCAGCCAAGACGTCAAGGGTCCGCCACGTATCAACCCAGACACCCACACTGCCGGCCATACCGTCTACTCCAGCCATCACCACTACCCCGTTACCCTTGGCCCGCACCATCGACCTATCCACCACGACGACCACGCCCCGTACTACTCCAACCACTCCACCACGTCATCCTACGCCGTCATCCCTGAGAAGCGCTTCCACTTCATCACCACCCACACCTAGTACGACCAATACGTTGCTCAACATATTTGCAGTGGATCCCCGTGAATCACCACGTTTACCACCACAACGGTATCCAATCGACTACGATTCCCGGTGGGATCCCCAACAACGGTGGTGGGCTTCTAATCGGCGAGCGCAAATCACCAAATAAAAAAATAAACTATGGACCCTCGGTGGCAGCATCCTTTCACGTGCCTCATCGCTGGACCGACAGGGTCGGGAAAAACGCACTTCGTTCAACGTCTGATCCAACATGGGTCCGCCCTCATTTCCCCCCCTCTAGCGCGCATCCTGTGGTGTTATGGCGCTTGGCAACCCGCGTACGAGGCACTGGCCCGTGTCCCGGGACTCACCTTAGTGGAAGGCTTACCTCCTGAAGATACACCCCAAGACACGTTGGTGGTGGTCGACGATCTCATGACGGAAACGGACAGTCGAATCACCCGTCTCTTTACCAAAGGCAGCCATCATCGTCGGTTGAGCATCATCTACATCGTACAGAATCTCTTCAGTAAGAACAAAGAGCACAGAAACATTAGTTTGAATGCTCAGTATGTGGCGTTATTCAAAAACCCCAGAGACGCTTCGCAAATTACCCACCTGGCCCAACAGATGTACCCTAAAAACACGGCCTTTGTACGAGAAGCCTTTGAAGATGCGACCCAACCTGCGCACGGATATCTACTCATCGACTTGAAACAAGACACGCCCTCCACCCTGCGATTGCGTACCCTGATTTTTCCCGGCGAGATACAGACGGTGTACACCCCCAAATGAGAGTAAAGAAGAAGATAAAAGAAGAAGACAAGGCACTCGAGCCCTCATTCCTCATCATGTCTGCACGCATACGCAAGCACGCGCCAGCTTTGCGCGTATTACGCAGCGCGCCACCGGAGGTGGGCCGGGCCCTGGTGCGCGGCGCGGATGCGGACTTGGTACGGTGTTTGTGTGAAGTGGCCCATAATGTATTAAAAGGCAATGTTCCACTCAGTCCTCTGCAGAAAGGGAAATTGCAACGGCACAAGGCGGGTCTCCGAACGTTGGTCAAGAAAACGGGCAGTGTCAAGAAAAAGAAACAGGTGTTACAGCGAGGTGGATTTCTCGGCGCACTCCTCGCCCCCTTAGCCGCTACTGTACTGGGCCCGTTACTCGGTTCCATCTTGGGAGGACGCTAACATGGAACATACGAAAAAAATGATGCTGGTCGAACCTCGACTGTTACAGAGTTTGCAATCCCCCTATCCCGTACCGGCCACAGTGCAACAACTCCAGTCTCTGGATGAAGAGATGAATAGTATACTGCAACGTCGACTCCCCGATCACGAGAAAATTCAACTCTACCATCATACGCTGAACCGGTACCAGACGTTTATGGATCAACATAGAGGGGGCGGGAGTAGTACGCCACCACCACCAGTACCCACCACACTCCCACCACCACCACCACCCCCGTCATCCTCGGCCTCACCTGAACTGGAACAGGAAGTGTTGGCCAGTGTGCCTAAAGCCTTCAAGACCAAGGCACGTTTATTGTTGGACCGGGTGAAACAGCATGCCGATATGGGGTGGAACGCGGAAGGAAACCTGCTGATTCGCAATCAAGTGGTGCCGGGGTCTCATATGACCGATTTGATCAACGATATGGTGCGTTCTCGCAAACACTCTAATCCACCGGGCTGGGAAGCCTTTGCTCAGGGATTAAAAGACACACACACCCCTCAAGAATTGGTAGGGAATCCTAACCGTTGGGCCTTTATGCAGCAATCGACCCGACCTCCACCCTCCTCCGCCTCTTCTTGGGACTCCATGTCACCGCCGCCGCCGCCGTCCAAAATATCACAACCACGACGGGGACGTAGCCGATCTAAGTCAACGCGACGATCACAACGCCGAGGTAAGGCGCCCAAGACCTGGGGCCCTTACTGGGAACCCTACTAATAACTCCTATAAAAACCCGGTGCAGAAGCCAGAACAACTCAGTCGTCATGTTTTACCTGACGTTGCCCAGTAATAGCTCACTCGACGTGTTTCCTGATAACACCTTGACCAAGTATGTCACGCAATTACCCCAACCGTTACATTTACCGGGACGCTGGGAATGTGGACTGGTGGATATTCAATACCCTTACTCATGGTACAACGTACAAGACGGAGAAGTATGGTACGAAGTGACCCACCAAGATAAAATCTACAAAATGACTCTCCCCCAAGGCCAATACGATACGCCGCAGAAGTTCATACAGGGTCTGACGGACTTGATGGAGTACGAGGCCCTACAGGAGAGCACGGGTAGTGCAACACGCCTGATGGTCTTGCGCTTCAAGAGAAACGTGTCCTTCGATGTCAACGTACACAACGACAAGAGCTCTATCATACTGTCCGAAGACGTGAATTTGAAACTCAGTCCTATACTACAGCAAATGTTAAGGCTACCTCACAGCGTCTACAAGGGGTCCACCATTGTCCACGGGACCCATTTGATGGATATGAAAATAGGTATGTACGGACTGTACGTCTACTCGGACGCCGTGGACAGCCATATTGTGGGTGATGTAAACACACCTCTGTTACGGGTGGTACCCATTAGCAAGACGTATGGCGATCAAGCCACCGAGAGTTTCAACCATATAATGTACCTGCCCGTACGACATACCGATATCAACACGATCACGGTGGATATAAGAGATGACACGGGACGTCCGATCCCATTCGAACGAGGAAAAGTGGTGCTGACACTTGCTTTCCGACAAGCTCGCTCTCCTCACTTCGTATAATGTACGTGCCTTACCAGTGCCATACGCCCAGCTATGCCGACTACTACAAGAAACAAACGGGCGGAAACTTGCCCATGTTTAGCGGGGCACGCATGCAACGCGGACACGGATTGGGGAACATACTGGGCAGCATTGTGAAAACGTTTTTACCCATGGTGACACGGGGTGTGAAAGCGGTGGGGAAACAAGCGGTACGCAGTGGATTGCGCGTGGCCGGTGATGTGATGGAAGGCACAGCACCCCGACAAGCCTTGAAACGACGGGCTAAAGAAGCCGGGGGTGTGTTGATCGCCAAAGCCCTTAAAAGACAAAGACCCACACTCCCCAGATTCATTCAACGTCCAGCACACCGACGACGCACACCCCAGAGCAGGAGGAGAAGGACTACGCCCCAGAAGAAGAATAAGAAAAAGAAGAGAAGTAATAGTAGGAGAGACATCTTCGCATAATGGCATACATTCACTCCGAGTCGTGTCCGTCTACCAACAGTGAATTGGATTTGTGGACTATTCCATCTACCCAAACCAGTATAGCCGAAGGACGTTGGGTAGAACATCGACCCCTGGCTAGCCTGACGGGGGTGGGGCCCGTGGAATTTACCATTGAAAACAAAGATACGGCCTACCTGGATTTAGCCCACACCTACTTGTACGTGAAAGCCAAAATAACGGACATGGATGGGACGGACATAGAGGCCGATAAAGTAGTAGGCCCGGTGAATCTTTGGCTGCACTCCTTGTTCCAACAGGTGGATATAGGTCTGAACGATAAACTCATCAGTACGTCCATCAATACGTACCCGTACCGAGCCTACATGGAAACGCTGTTTTCGTACGGTATTGATGCCAAAGAATCACACTTACAAGCTGAGCTGTACTTCAGGGATAGACCCGGATACCTGGACAACATAACCGGTGGCAATGCTGGGTTCATGTCACGCAAAAGACTGGCAGCCGAAAGCAAGTCCATCGATATGATGGGACGACTGCACGCCGATATGTTCATGCAAGACCGCTACATGATGAACGGTGTATCCATCAAGATCAAGTTGATCCGGTCCTTACCCACGTTCGCCTTAATGGCCGGTGGAGAGGGAGATATCCATTACAAGATCGTCATTGAAGATGCAGCCCTGTTTGTCCGTACGGTAGATTTGCAACAGGGCGTGTTGCTGAGTCACATGGAAGCCTTATCGAAAAAACCAGCCCTGTACCCCATCCGACGCGTACAGACCAAGGTGTTCTCTGTGCCAACAGGTACGATGATGGCCAATCGTGAAAATTTATTTCTAGGGGATCTGCCTAAACGTCTTACCCTGGCGTGTGTGACCAACACCGCATTCAATGGAAATTGGGCTGAGAATCCGTTCAAATTTCAACATTTCAACATTAACTTTGTGGCACTGCACGTGGCCGGCCATCAAATTCCAGCCCGGCCATTACAACCGGACTTTACTAACGGAAACTATGTGCGGACCTACCTGAACCTGTTTACAGCTACAGGACAAAACAACCAGGACGAAGGCAATACCATCAGTCGAGACGACTTTAGCCATGGGTACACATTGTTCGCCTTTGACCTCACCCCCACCTTGGAACACGATCATCAACTGGCTTTGCTCAAGAAAGGAAACCTACGGTTGGAACTGCGTTTCTCCACCCCTCTAACCAACACCATTAACGTGATTTGCTACGCCGAGTTTGATAACGTCATCAGCGTGGATCAGCAAAGAAACGTGCTGTGTGACTACGCCAGCTAAGATGGATACAGAGCAGCTGATGAGCATACTCCAGCGAGATCCCAAGATCCCCTTTCGAGGTGTGTTTCCACGCAATGTGTTTCCCACCCACTCCACCACCCCAGCAGCCTACATCCTGAATACAGACACGAGGAGTCGACCCGGTGAACATTGGATAGCTGTGTACGTGGACACCCTAGGCCAAGGCGAATACTTTGATTCCTACGGACTTGCACCCCTCCATGCCGATTTGGTGAAATTCATGGACGTCTCTACTACAGAGTGGCGTTGGAATACGCAAAGATTACAAGGACCCTTGAGTAGTGTGTGCGGACAGTACTGTGTGTTTTATCTCACTCACCGGAGTAGAGGACATTCTATGCCCACCATTGTACATATGTTTGATGATTATTGTCAAGCCGAAGACCGTGATGTCCTCGTCTATGACTGGACGGCCTCTCGTTTTAATGTGCATGCGCCATTTCTCTGGTTAACTTAAAAAATGTACTGCGCGCGCAGGCCACTATTATTATCACATTATATTGTTATGACGTTGTTGTTCTGACGTTCATTGTTGAATAAATTGATGAAAAAACACAAAAAAATGATTTGACTTTCTCTCTTTTTTATTTAAGTCAACAAGAATGAGTTACTGACTATATACAAATAGAATACAGGGTACAAATAGTAGGGGTATGTACACATAGAATAGTAGTGGTTAAGGTACAAAAAAAGTTCTGTCAGGAGTAGGATTCGAACCCACGTACGGCAATCGCCGACCAGCACTTAATACCGGCGCCTTAGACCACTCGGCCATCCTGACTTTTACAGTTTTATAACTCGTGTATCAACAGTTATAGTTCCACATTTGTTTTTTACAAGTCCAAGTAAGTGGTGCTCACACCGTCGGCCAACACTTTTCGTTTGGGATAAAAGAAAGTAAAGGCGTCTCTTTGCTGGATATAGGTGCGCATCTGGTGGTCGACGACCCGGAATCCTCGGTTAGTGCCACTCGGACTGGCCTGGCTTTGCAATACACCCAGGTAGAGAGCTTTGTCGATGGCAGGGTCACGTCGGTTGACGCCTTTACAACTAAACTTATTTTCCGCTCCTCCATCTCCTCCGTAACAGTAGTAGGTCTTAGAGGAGAGCGCAATCATAGCATCCCCACTCCACTCTAGTTTAAACAGGCCGGGTGTCCGCTTGTCGTACTGGTAGTGATCGCGTCGAGGTAGCCACAATTCGCGGTCCGCTTCATACTGATCCCGTAACTCGGGTTTCACCAGGGACTCCCAGTCGGCGTTGGAGACGGCCATGTAGGCCGAATCTGTGTCCATCTCCATCAACTGCCAGTCTGAGGGGTTAAAATAGACACCCATGAAGTCATAGAGAAACTGCAGCATCCTCAACTTGGCCACCTGATAGACCATACATCCAATCTGCAGGGGTAAGTTGTACCGGATAGTCTTCTTGGCTAAAGTGACTTCATAGGTGTCGTCATCAATGACCTCCACGGATCGAAACAGAGGAGAATTGACTTTTTTGCGGGCTTGGGCAGTACTACAAATGTTCACGTTGACGTGCTTATCCTGGTTCGTAACTGTTTTTCCATAATAACCATTGCCCGTCAATTTCCAACATTCAGCCATGATGGCCTGACTCGGGTCTTGATCACCTTGACGACGGGCCGACGTCACGAGGTCGGCATTCTCCGCAAAACAAGCCTCGGGTACGTACTGTATCACTTGATATATTTGAGTAATTTCCAAACCGTGGTTCATGTACCACTGCAGTAAGGGCGTGCCCAGCAAGATTTTCTCGGCCCACATACTCCCAATCAACATACGGCGTGGTTGCTGAAGTACTTCATGTTGCTCTGCGTAGGTCCTCATGGTGTCCCCAATATCCGCCCGACCCACCAGCGTGTTCTTAAAGATGGGCGGGCACTGGGCGAAGAGGGGCTTGAGAGTGTCAGGAACATGCAAATCACATTCTACAAAGCCGTAGAGGTCTCCCGAACGAATGGCGTCCAACATCTGTGGCAGACTGAGCAGTCGCCGACGACTCAAGGGGTACTCACGCTCTTTTAGGAACCGTCGTAAATGGGGCAGGGCCTGGCACATCGTGTGAAATTCACATTCCCACATTTCAATGAGATGGAATCCTCGCTCTTTCACGTAATCCCCGTTGGCCACCACTTCTTCGCGTAATTCTTCCGGTGTTTTCCCACGTCGCTCATTGAAGCGGCCAGCGCTGAAATGGCATTCGTGGCCGTGCCAGTAACACCCGTAAAACTGGAATACGGTCGGTGTTCGTTGTACAAGGGCAAACCCATCGACGGGGAGTCGACGATCTCCTATACGCTTCTCTGTGGCGTTGGTCTGGTGTCGTATATAAATTCCCCGTCGATAGGCTTCCCAGTCTAACCACTGGTCGGCGAGATGTTTGTACGGTGACCGTTGCGGTGTAAAATGCCGACCTTCCGCCAACCAACGCGTATAATGCCCGCTGGGCATGGGTTGGGCGAGTGACCACAGGTACAAGGCATTGGCGTCAAAGCCAATGATTTTGGCACAGGGTTTGCCACTGGGCAGTGTAGTCACATCCTTCTCATGGTAGCGGTGAAAAATAAGGCTAGGTCCACCCACAATGTTCTTCTTCAGACATTCATGCATGTCTGCATCTTTCTGTTGTACGAGTGAGAAGTAGGTGGAACACTCTTGAAACAAATGGTGAAGGGCTAGACCCGGTAAACTTAAGCACTCTTTAAAGATATCCACGTGCATTTGGCGACGAAAAAGTTGCACCATTTTCTCGGCCGCTTCGAGGAACGGAACCACATCTAGGTTGTTATACCATATCAGGAAATCTCGCAACGTCTTCATGCTGTGGCGGTTCCACACTTGTTGGAGTTCGATGTAGGTGTCCTCTGGCAGAGCTTGCCCTTTCAGGTCATTGTAAAACGCTTCCCGGGATGGCAACTGGGTGTCTTCTAAGCGGTCCAGGCTCGTCATATAAGTGTAAGGGAAGTAACCTTTCGTCTGGGTACAGTTATAGGCTTTCACCCACTGATCATAACTGTGATTGGGTGCCAGGTAATTTCGCACATCGAGGAAATGCAGTGACGTGGTAGTGAGGGCCATATGGTTGTTGATCTTCAAGATGACGGACTTGACGGTATCGGATTTTGCCAAGTAAGGGTAGAGAAATTCCTTGACCATGTTCAGATCATAAGAGCCCGAATTGAAGCCAAGCACGGGTAACTGAGTCAGGTACTGCACGAACCGGGCTTTCAATTTCTCCGCATACGGTTTAGGTAACGGGACATCCTGCGACTGCAGAGGCTGCGACTGCAGGGACTCGGACTCGGACTCGGACTCTTCATCATCGCTGAACGATACACCGGGTACAGGAATGCGGTCGTCCAGTTGGTCCAGTACGTCCTCGAACTTGGCCACCAACAATTCCGTACTAGCCGCACTGACTTCCTCTAAATACTCCATCATCCGGGTGATCAACTCATGGGAGTCCCCCGTGGACACGAAACACACTGGAGCAGCGTCATAGCCGGGCACGTTGGTTGAATTGCTGACACTGAGGGGGATATGGCGCTGCGTCCACTGTGTTTTAGCCGAAAACATGTCCATGGGCTCCAACAGGGCCTCAAAATCATAGCATGCCCGGTAGGGAAAATAACGGTCCTCTTCCGGTATCATCACACCCTCATCGGCCAGTTCCTGGAAAATAGTAGGTGCATTATGATACACGCCACCCGGATATACTCGCTTGACACTGTTGTCACAGATTTTCTCGTGGCGGTGTAAGTCGTTGGAGCGATGAAACATCCGATGGCATTGACCACAACTGAAAGACTGAGCGTACTGGCTCATATTGGAGATGAGCGAAAAATGACTCACGCCATTGTCGTCGAACACATTGACTTTCATCGTAGCAGCATACCGTTCTGTTGATCGCCGAACCAATTCAGCCACAAATGTATCGTCCTCGCATCGTAATCGATAGACAAAGATATTAATGTCGAACAGTGTTTCCACGTCATCCAAATTCTTAAAAGGCACTCCACGGAAGTGGCGCGGGTTAATGTCTTGCTGCTCTAAATACTGTTCCCAATAGCCATCGGCCACTGTGTCACAACACCGGGGGTCACACTCGTCCACATGCACGACCAAACACCGAAACAGACATTTCCGGTCTTTGTAGGGCCCCTTAGGCCCTGCTGTTAATGCATACAGGCCGCGTCGATGAAGCAACCACGGAGGAAGTAGTACAGGAGCACCGATGGGGTGATCTCTCATTTTCGTGACGAAAAATGTGACGTTGGTCACCATTTGCACCAACCATTGGGTATTGGGGCGTTGCAACCGAGCCCATTCCAATGGATCCAACGTAGTCAATTGGTCGATGAGTGGCTCCAGAGAAATCGCATCCGTGATGGTGAATGGCTGGTCAAACACATACGAATTATTACTGGGATAGAAATACCGCAGTTGGTCCGTCTTTTTGTGCCGTAAGATATACCCAAATGTCACATTCAATTTGAAGGCAGTGACCTGATCTGTAAAAATGTTCTGGGCGTAAGTAGGAAGATACGTGAGGTCCTCCAACCGAAAATTATACAAGTCCAATAGACGACGGTCACGGTGGAAACAATGGCGTATGATAGCCCAGTGACGTTGATAAATGTCCCTGACACGCTCATCTTCAGGCAAGACTTCAACGGGAGGTACTGCTGGGTCAAAGGGAAAATCTTCTCCACGTCTCATGCTTTTCGTCTCATACAAGCGGATAGGCAAGCAGGCAGGCAGGCAGGCAAGCAAACAGGTCAGGTAAGTCAGATTGAAATACACCCCTACCCTAAACATCGACTTCTTTTATACGTTTTTCTATAATCCACCATCTTGTCCCACCACCACCCACAGCCGCCATCTTGTCCCACCACCATCTTGCACTCACTCACACCCACAATTCACAGCCGCCATGTTGTCCCACCACACACAGGCCGCCATCTTGTCCCACCACACACAGGCCGCCATCTTGTCCCACCACACACAGGCCGCCATCTTGTCCCACCACACACAGGCCGCCATCTTGTCCCACCACCATCTTGCACTCACTCACACCCACAATTCACAGCCGCCATTTTGTCCCACACCCACAGGCCGCCATCTTGTCCCACCACACACAGGCCGCCATCTTGTCCCACCACACACAGGCCGCCATCTTGTCCCACCACACACAGGCCGCCATCTTGTCCCACCACCATCTTGCACTCACTCACACCCACAATTCACAGCCGCCATTTTGTCCCACCACCCACAGGCCGCCATCTTGTCCCACCACCCACAGGCCGCCATCTTGTCCCACCACACACAGGCCGCCATCTTGTCCCACCACACACAGGCCGCCATCTTGTCCCACCACCATCTTGCACTCACTCACACCCACAATTCACAGCCGCCATTTTGTCCCACAACCCACAGGCCGCCATCTTGTCCCACCACACACAGGCCGCCATCTTGTCCCACCACACATAGGCCGCCATCTTGTCCCACCACACACACACACACACGCATGCGCACACCACCCATTGTGACGTCATCCCAGGTTCTGCGCATGCGCAGTGAGGCGCTATCTCATCTACTTGCGTACTACCTACTACTGTAATATCATACATATAAGGGTCCAGTGTGGTAGGGTAATATCATACATATAAGGGTCCAGGATGGTAGGGTAATATCATACATATAAGGGTCCAGGATGGTAGGGTAATATCATACATATAAGGGTCCATGATGGTAGGGTAATATCATACATATAAGGGTCCAGGATGGTAGATACTTCATATCTAAGCTATTGTCTAAGTCTTTGTGCAACTGAAAAGGCTCAATTTTAGACATACTGTTGTCTTCAGACTTGGCTATACTGTATGCATTGTCTCGTGATTTTTACCTCTAGGATTGTCAAAATCTTGAGCAATACACATTTGAATTTATTTTATGTGAGATCGCTGGATATATTAACGCTATACAATTCGTATATCTAATTAATAACAAGGGATGATAAAATCAGTATCTACCCAAATTTTAGAATTTCAGGCCATCTTGTTTGGGATCGTGGGATCAACAAACCCTTAGATTCCAATTAGAAATAATGTCTTCAAATGATATGTAAAATAAATGAATGTGGATTATGTAATTAGAGTATATGTGTATTAAATAGACCATCATCTATTCATGTAGTTTGTGAGTGTACTATTTAAGTTGGAGTTTCAATATGTATCAGGTATTATCGCCGCTAGCTACAGGTCTGTTTTGTTTGTGTTAAACCATCAAGTCAAATGAAGTCAGGCACATTCTTCAATATCGATGAGTGTTTACGCGAAACAAATGTAAGAATAGAGCTATAAATCTACATACATTGTGTTCAGATTTATTTCCGGAAAAACGCGTAAAAGGCCTCTCCGGCAACCTGAGACACCGGAACTGACTGGGCCTACGCTGCTCCTGGAACTGTCTGGCCGTGAGGATCGCTTATCTTAGCTGTGTAAATGAATCGGTATGAATAGGTATCATATTGGTTCTAATGCTCCATGATGTAAAGGTCATATGATTAGAAAGTCAAATGGATTTAGACATGAAGTATGATGTTTTCAATAGCGATGCGTTTTTATAAATGCGAAAAAAACGTCAAATGGAACCATAAATCTGCATTCATAATGTTCGAATTTATTTCCGGTAAAAGGCATCTCCGGAGATCTGGGAATTTGAAGCTTTCTGGGGCTGGGCGGCCCCTCGACCCTCGCCTGTTGGGCTGTGAAGATTTCATTGTTTCATCTTTGTGTGAATGAATCGTATCGGTAGGTGTATTGGTTTCCTTTCCATTGAACTAAAAGTCATCGTTTTGTTTGTTTTAAATATAACTATAAATACAACTGGATGCATGTTTTCGATACCGATGCGTGCTTATAATTGCGAAAAAAACGTGAAAATAGAACAATAAATATGCGTACATTATGGTCAGTTTTATTTCCGGGAAAACATTCAGAATGCATCTCCGGTGATCTAAGACCCGGAGCGGCGGCCCCTGGACCCTCGCCTGTTGTGTTGTGATAGTCAACCCCCTATGAATTTTAGCTGATCTGCCCTTGGATTATCACAGTGATATTAAAATGTCACAAGCACTGTTAAAATGGCTGAATTTCCCAGGCTAATACAAAGCTGGTGATACCAAGTACATGTATACATAATTAGTGATACTAAAATATCATGAGCACTGTTAAAATGGCTGAATTCCCCAGAATGTCACAAAGTTGTTGATACCAGGTACATGTACACATAATTATCAGTGATACTAAAATATCATGAGCACTGTTAAAATGGTTGAATTCCCCAGAATGTCACAAAGTTGGTGATACCATGTACATGTACACATAATTATCAGTGATACTAAAATATCATGAGCACTGTTAAAATGGCTGAATTCCCCAGAATGTCACAAAGTTGGTGATACCGGGTACATGTACACATAATTATCAGTGATACTAAAATGTCATGAGCACTGTTAAAATGACTGAATTCCCCAGAATGGCACAAAGCTGGTGATACCAGGTACATGTACACATAATTATCAGTGATACTAAAATGTCATGAGTACTGTTAAAATGGCAGGATTGTCCAGGCTGATACAAAGCTGGTGATACCAGATTTATATAGTTAACACTGATGCTAAAAAGTTATGACCACAATTGTAATATTCTGTCTGAACTGATTCATATGCTTAAGTAACAGAGTGTAACATTAACTATAATATCAATGAGCACACGTGTAAGTATGATGGTTGAGCTACTCGACTGATACAATCATGATAATACATGTAAAGCTAGTGGATCATATGACACATAGCAGATGTTTTGTAGTTGGCAATATCGTATTCGCTGTGATGAATGTATGAGTAGTCCGCGTTCAGCTCCAAAAATAGGTTAATGTGTTGGGTTGCATGGAGTGTTTGCCGCGCGCAAAATGACGGAAATTCTGACTTCTTTAATGTTTTCCAATGCCGCGGTCATTCTGGTTTTAAGACCCAATACGTACGTATACCAACGACCACTCTTTATTATTTTCTATCTCAAATATTTCATCCGACTGTATATCTGCCTAATTTTATTTCCATGCTAATGGAAATGAGGTAAATTGATCCACATGCACAACAGAAAAGTATGCTTCCAAGATAGTGAGTCGATGATATGTCGATCCAATGTATTTGTGCCTTACCAATACCGGTATAGCTCTTTTGTTTGTAACCTGACTGCTTGAGGATGTCCGCTGATGATTTTGGGCTTTGGTGGCCATTTTGCCTGTATTTCCTATTAGGTTATCTCCCTTTCCTAGGTTAAGTGATAGGGATTTTCTTTAAAACTTTCTAGCCGAGAATTTTACGCGGCAACATCCATCCAATTTGTTAAATTTTGATAGACAATGTGATTATCTTCAAACAATTAGAATATAAGAAGAAGTTAAATACTATCCATTTGATTCTTTCGTGAATATGCTTCAAAACCAGAGTTATCCCCCATGTTAACCAGAGTTATCCCCCATGTTCTCTGGGTTTGTCAAATGGAGCCTGGGTCAGTGTATTTGACAATGTCTACAGCAAACATTTGAACAGGAGCATATACTTTTGTCTTTGTTTTTCCGCTTATCACACAATTATGAATGCAACAATGCACATTATTCAAAAGGTTAATTACAGGGGTAAAAGCGTTCGGTGTCCGGTTATTTTCGTTTAGTTTGACCTAACGAAACGCGAACGGAACGAAATGTAAACGCGTTTCAAACGCTTACCAAACGATTATAGTAAACGAAACGCTTTCAAGATCGCTTAATTTTTATTTTATCAAAACGCGTTTCCCTCGTCAAACGCGTTTGCTCTGATCGAAACGCGTTTATAAACGCGTTTGTGAATGCGTTTTATAAACGCGTTTCGAACGGGTTTCTCTTTTCGTTTGACTTTGTGCAAATTTGTGTTTTTATTTTGCAAACCAGGCCAGGAAGTCCACGTGTCGGGGCTTTCCCCAGCCCCTATTATAATCCATGTGCTATAAATATATGTGGCATAGCCTTTAATATACAAGGGTAAACACGTTCTGTGTCCGGTAATTCGTTTCGTTTATATATTGCGCTAAGATTAAATCTTTTCGTTCACCAAGCGAAACAATATATGTCTTCCCGTACCAACCGAAATGATTAGTCAGGCATGTTATACTGAGTCGAAAAAGCGTTTCGCCTGACCTTGACTCCATGCAGCTTTTGACCAACACTCAGTCGCCGAACCGTTGTACAAAGATAAAAAAAACAGACCAAATAATATTCTCGCCCGACGAAGCAACCGTGGTGTGGACGGTAATGCTTATTTAACAACAACAACAACAACAACAATAAAACGCGTTACGAAACGCGTTTCCAAAACGCGTTTCGAAACGCGTTTTAAAAACGCGTTTCAAACGCAAGCTTAAATCTTTTCGTTCACCAAGCGAAGAAATATTTGTCTTCCCGTACCAAGCGAAATGATTAGTCAGGCGTGTGATACCGAACCGAAAAAGCATTTCGCCTGACCTTGACTCCATGCGGGTTTTGATCAACACTCAGTCGCCGAACCATTGCACAAATAAAAAAAAAACAGACCAAATAGTATTCTCGCCCGACGAAGCAACCGTGGTGTGGACGGTGATGCTTATTTAACAACAACAACAATAAAACGCGTTCCGAAACGCGTTCCCAAAACGCGTTTCGAAACGCGTTTCAAAACGCGTTCATCAACGCGTTCGTGAAACGCGTTTTAAGCGAAACGAAACGAAAGATAAATGAACATACCGATGATCAAACGCGTTTGTGAGGTATAAACGCGTTCTTTGAGAAGCAAACGAAACGAATACAAAACGCGTTTAGAACGCTATTGAAACGCGTTTCAAACGATAATAGAACGATAATATACGTGAAAAACCGGACACCGAACGCTTTTACCCCTGTACTTTGATTTACCAACAACGGACATCCATAAGAAGCTTGAACTGTGGATTTAAGGTTACTCTACAGGACTATAATAGCTGAGCTGTTTTGCAAGCGAACAATGTCTCAGCGCACTCCAATCTCCCTTACTTGATGAACATAATGTACATGTAGATGATTATATTCGTGTTACCGGTACTCTTTTCTTGTTAGTTAAGCTTATACCAACCAGACAGCAAACAAGATGTTACACGACAGATGCCAGATTGAAAACATTGATCCAGTAGTGAGCCAACAATAATTGAAAATTTGGGGACCACTTCATGAAAAGCTAGATGATCCAAAAATAATCGACTTATCTCGAATGATCCAAAATAGTTTTTAACTTGACCCATGATCCAGTGAAAGACGGTGCTTGGCTCAGTTTGTTGATGTTAATGGCTCACTGCTGGACCAAAGACTCATCAACGTAGATCAACAAAATTCAAATTGAACATTTGAATCGATTCTGGATCAGCACTGGCTCATGTAGGACTCATTCTGTGATTGAGCTAAAGTAATTGGGTTCGCGGATCGAATTTCGCATAGCTAGTCTGGTCTCACTCTTGAGTTCGTCATATAGCCCCATGCAAACAGTGTAAACAACATCGTTCTGCGGGAAATTCAGGTCGCCAAACTGATTTTGCTTGAATGCTGCATCATATATTAAGGAGTTACATGATCCTTCCATATGTCTTGAATATATCCAACATATAATATAATAAGATAAATGTGTGAGGTTTGAAGGTTTGTATTCCGGGGAGTTGTTTTCTTATTTAGTTTGAGAATGGCGAATGGTACGGCTACAATAGTAAGCTTATATGTTTATAGGTATTTATACAGGATTTTCAGTGATAAAATTTTATACTTTTTCACGTGGCGATGTACACCCGTGGGGACTTATGGTCCTGTTTTAAAGTCAAAAAAAAGTTGGACCACCCGCTCTACGTCTTGATATCACTGCAAAGAAAGAAACACGTCAAGAAAGAGGTCTGGAACTTCCTTCTTTGTGTCAAGGTTTCTGTGTTTTTAATGTTCGCGTATAGTTGCAGGTCTGATATGTTTAAGTTACATTTCCATTTATCTAATTTTATGCGTGTTTTCGTTCATTTTTAGTGGCACTACTTTCGTGCTCAAAATATGTCGTCTGCTAAACCACAAATTTTGAGAGGCGCATGTTGAGTGATTCTGTGGGACTAACTCATTCTGATTAGAAAGCATGTTTAGGCAGTAATTTAGTATTAAATAATACCAGTATAAGTGTAATTCATTGTAGAAAACAATAATATATTTCACTTTGCCTGCATTCATTTATATTTTCATGAAATATGTGTGTTGAGTTACAGTTTGGAATTTTCACCATTTAAGCTTCCCCCTCAAGACCCTCTGCATTATCTTTTCATGGTAGGTTTCTAAAATCCAGTAGTGGTCAAATCATTTACGTAAAAATTCCCCTGTATGCAGAAATGTTTTCTTCCCATTCTGCTTCTGAAATATTCGTGGAATGTCGCGTGCATATCACTGACATGCTGTGTTTGAGAATGTAAGGTGACAGGGGAGATAACCAAATAGAACTGTAATATACTAGCGCTGTACTGACAGTAGGAGGTACATGTATATAACATGATGCCATGAGAGGATGCATTCCGGCATAGCTCCAGTCCATCAAACCATAAGGATTTTACATTGTATCTCAACTATCTTTTTACCGCTCGGCCAGTTTTGGTCATGGGGTATTGTCGTCTTATACGTCCGTCTGTTCGCACGTCAGTACGTGAGCGAGATAGCCGGAAGAATTCCAAATTCGGTTCGCTTATGCACCTAGTCAAGGGCCAGAAGCCTATTGAAATATTTAATTTTATGCAAAATGGATAATGATCCATATATCGGAAACCATTCAACTGTTCAATACGAAAGTTGGCATACATCATCGATACATCAAGCAACTTTCAATGAAATACCAAACCGGCTTATCTGATTAGCTGGAAATCCTGGAGGCCATATTTAATTTATGCTAAATCGATAATGATACATATCTATGCTACCATTCAATTGTTTTATATGAAAGTTGGTATACATCATCGATGCATACAGATACTTTAAATCGGGACCTGATTGACCGAAAACCTTGGCGGCCATCTTTAATTTATGCAAAAACTTTAATGATATATATCTCTGATATCATTTAAGTGTTCTATACCAAACTTGGTATACAGCATCGATGTATCAAGAGACTTGCAATGAATAACCACATCAGTTCCTCTGAGTGGGGAGAAGGATGGGCGGCCATCTTAAATTTATGCAAAATCATTAATGATCTCGTTCTCTGATACCGTTCAAGTGCTCGATGTAAAATTTGGTATACATCATCGATGCATCAAGAGACTTACGACAAATGACAGTTCTGGTTTCTCTGATTGGACAGAAACCTTGGTGGCCATCTTTAATTTATGCAAAGTCTGTAATGATGCATATCTTTGATACCATTTCAGTGTTCTATACAAAACTTGGTATACAGCATCAATGTATCAAGAGACTTGCGATTAATAACCACATCAGTTCCTCTGAGTGGCGAGAAGGATGAACGGCCATCTTTATGCGAAATCATTAATGATCTCTATCCCTGATACCGTTCAAATGCTCGATGTAAAATTTGCTATGCATCATTGATGCATCAAGAAACTTATGTAATGAATACCGGTTTCTCTGATTGAACGGAAACATTGGGGGTCATTCCTAATTGCAAACTGTTTTTGGTAATCTGTATAAGTAGTAGAAAGGCCCTGCTGTCGGTGGACCAATCAGAATTGAGAACGAAAGTAGGCCAAGTGTGACGCGTTTGACGTCATCGTATGACGTCACTGGGGTCTAGGTCACGTGAAAGTATGTCAAGGTCGTCCCACCGTCCTTATCTAGGTCAAGTATGACGCGTTTGACGTCATCGTATGACGTAATTAGGTCGTGGTTGTAAGAAATCTGTTTAAATTATGTAATAGTGTTATGTAATTAGGGTGTGATCGTAAGAAACCGGTTTAAATGGGGCGATATGAAGCAATTGTGTGACGTATTTAGGTCGTGGTTGTAAGAAACCGGTTTAAATTATGTAATAGTGTTATGTAATTAGGGTGTGGTCGTAAGAAACCGGTCAAACCGGTTTAACCTGTCGTAAAAAACCGGTTTAAATAGGGCGGTATGGTGTCAGCCCCTTTGTTAGCAGCCCCTTTGTTAACTACCAATGAAAACTTCGCGTGACCCTTTGATGGCTAGTAGGATAAAAGGAGAGAGTTTTCGAGTTCAGTGGTCATATGCCTCTAGCGCACGAAGGTGCGTTTTTACGTATTTTGTAGATGTCCTGTCTCGGTATACAATGGATGACGAGAAAACATTTGATGAAGTTAAGTTCGTATTATCAATCATTTCTTTGAGCACAAGCGGTTCGTTTCTTAAAAGTAGGTCTTTCATATATTATAGACTAACACATCACACTGTGTTAGAGCAAATGCCACGTATAGTTAACTAACTGTGCAGGTTAAATCCCTGTACATCGTATTGTCACAGTCTACCGAACATCTATTGTCCTTCTCTGTGAGCACCGGTTCATTGCACTTTTGCGACCGGTCTCCTTTGATACGCGCCGGTGTACACGAAAATGATATTCTTTCTTTCTTGAATTTTCTTACTCTAAAACAGTTGGATAATCTAGGTTTATTATTTATTATGCCTTTAATATATATATATGGGAGAATTTCTGTTAAATACTGTAAGGTTGGTCATACCCACGGATGCGTGTATAAACTGGCCGTGCGCGTTAAATTATGTACATCGCATTGTCACAGTCTACCGAACATCTATTGTCCTTCTCTGTGAGCACCGGTTCATTGCACTTTAGCGACCGGTCTCCTTTGATACGTGCCGGTGTACACGAAAATGATATTCTTTCTTTCTTGAATTTTCTTACTCTGAAACAGTTGGATAATCTAGGTTTATTGTTTATTATGCCTTTAATATATATATATGGGAGAATTTCTGTTAAATACTGTATGGTTGGTCATACCGACGGTGCGAATTAAATTATATGCCTCATATTGTCACAGCCGACCGCACATCTATTACCGCAATGACACACTGGTTAACCCTGCACACACATAGATTTGCTTCTTCTGTAAATTGGCGCCTAATTTTAGTCCAGTCCCTTTGTACTCTGGTCGCTAATCGTTTTCGCAAATGTTATTCTTTCCGTGTCACGGGCATGGTATGTAGTTAATGTCTCTGTCTCTGTCTCTGACTTCTATAGACAAACTTAAAAAGGCCGTACACACCTGTCTCGCCGTATATCGGGTTAACGGGGGGAAAACGGTCAACTCTCTTGTTACCTCAATTATTTAAGAACTCTAAAAAATGAAAAGGTATAGGAGATTGAAAGCTACAAGTTAATTCTTGTCTTATTCCCAAGAGCCTTTTTTTGGTCACCGTTCACGATTGAGGTAAATATAATATGAAATTAGAATTGTATGACCAGTTATTTCATTTACCGATGCTTTCTTCGATGCACTCCAAGATCTAAGCATACCGTCATCTCCCACCGCTAGTTTTAGGTATGTAATTATTTTCATCAATATTTGTGAATTTTTCTTTAGACCCTTGTTATTCGTTATTTTATGTTTTTATCCCTTATTCATACTTAAAATAGTGTCGTTCAAAGGGTTTATCTTAAAAGATATCAGGAAATATTCCTAAATGATAGGTTAGCGCTGTGGATAAGACGTCGGCCTCAGGATCAATCAATCATGGGTTCAAATCCTGGTCGAGAAAACTTGTTTTTTTCTTATGTTTTAAAAAAAAATTCTGCTACCCCGATCCGATTTTTTTTCTCCTTTTGAAAAAAATATTTATGAATATATTGTACATCACGTAACCCTTTGACGGATAATAGGATAAAAGGAGAGGGTTTTCGAGCCAAATGATGACTATTTGTATCGTGTTCCGACGAAGCGTAGCGTCCGCAAAAACGCCCGCAACGCCCGCAAAAGCACCCGCAACGCCCGCATAAGCGCCCGTTTCAGCGCCCTTCGATATCTGAGAGAAAAAGAGAGATCAGCTTATTCACAAGTTTTCATATATTTTCTTATCCCAAATGTTATGCCGCACCCAAGCTGGGGGAGGGGGCCACTATGGGTATGTTTACAATTCATAACGTTAGAGTGATATCAGTTTAATCACGCTCTTGTCAGTGTTCGTGAATTCTTTAAGTTCATCTAATTATGGCCTCTCAATCGAACGTGTTATTTATCCAACAACTAACACTATTGTACAAGTCACCAACACACTAGCATTGTTTTACAAGTCACCAACACTCTAGCATTGTTTTACAAGTCACCAACACTCTAGCATTGTTTTACAATACAATACAGTAAACACACTCGGTGAACATTGGTAATGAACGCTCACGATATCATGACTATTTGTATCGTGTTCCGACGAAGCGTAGTGTCCGTAAAAACGCCCGCAAAGCCCGCAAAAGCGCCCGCAAGG